>JBCEWC010003996.1:0-28506 GCA_038996855.1 Solanum aculeatissimum | reverse complement strand
TAAGAGGGAGCAGTAGATCGTCGATTGAAGAGCCAGGTCAGTCAACTTCTATTGGGACTTCTATTGATTATTAATTCAACTCTAGGGACTCCTAGCCCTTACCTCTTAGATGACCCAAGCAAGTCATTAAGCTATTGGATAGATCCTCCTAACTGTAGTTACTTAAGGTCGATTAGTAGACGGGTGAGGCCCACAGTTCTAATAGTGCTTCGACCCGCATTGAATGCTGGGCCACTCGTTGAAGATAAAAGTACATCGAACCGATTGAGGGCTGAATCCATCATTCACCAATGCTGCCTCCACATCTCGTTCCACTATCACCTGGTTCCTGAGAATGGACACCATACGTTCGAGCCCGTCATCCCTCCCGAAATTCAAGCAGCCGTATCGCGCATAAAGGGCCTGGCCTCGCATCTCATCCGATAGAAGAGGGTGTTCCAATTCAGGAATCACCGGTGGGGTTTTCGCCAGGTTTCATTCGATTTGTTGTGGATTGGATGATGGAAAAACCAGCAAGCTAACAGAAAGGAATAGAGCGTCATGAGCTTCGAAAAGCGGCTTCTTGACAGAAATAGAAAGTAAATGGCGGACGCCCCACCCATGAACCTAGGGATCTTCTTTATTATCTCAACACCCTCTGGTGACAGTATATTGAATAGGATAAGAAAGATCAAATAGGACTTTCCGTCTCTCACCAACGTCATGATCTTCTCCTTTAAGACGAAGCATCTTGCTGTAGGGTGCTGACGATGCGGTGATATTTGCAATACTTGGGATCATCGACTTTGTTGGATGCAAAACTCTAAACTAAAGTAGTAGTTCCCGTTCAGTGATTGCCACGATTCTTCCTTTTACTAAATCATATCTCCTCAACCCTCATCCTGCCTGAGTTGGCAAAGGAGAAGGAGCCCTGCAAGGATAGCTATTCTTCCTTTGCTACCGGGCATGAACTTCCAAAATAACCTTGGCCTGGTCTCGACTCCCCCTGGCTAAGTACTTTCAATCTAGACACCCTTGAAACAAGGAATAAACATGACATGGAAATCCCTATCTAGGGATTTAACCCATGGTGGCACATGGTTTGACGGAAAGGGCAGGGCCCCGTGGTGATGACCCAATTATGATCCAATCTCTCAGTGCTAAATCTCATCCCACGGGAATATGTATATATACATGCAATATTAAATTGGGAAACTTACATTCTTTCAAATCATGCATCATTAGTCATGTCAAAACCATTGTACAAGAATCATGTTCATGCTTAGGCCAAAGGCCATCAAGAGTTTCCAAAACATTTCATGATCATTCCATGTCAATGCAATAAGAGTAGCTCATCTACATAGCTTATCATATCAAGCCTTCAAATATGTCAATATGGTGCAAGCACCCAATATGCTCAAAGAGCCATGGCAAGGGACTATGTGATCACAAGTCTTAACATTACATTCAAAACATGAGTTTCATCAAGAGTTTCAGCATATCAATAATCCATGCATATGCCATGAATGAGGAACAAGAACATGGGTAATAGAATTCAAACTTAAATTCACAATTTGAAAGGTAATTCATCATAAATCGTGTAAAAATCCAAAATAAAGCTTAATGCAATTTACCCATGCATAATTAAATCATAAAAGGGGCATGCAATTTGATTCATCAAGGGTTTCCATAAACATTAACAAAATTCATGCTTAAAACATGTTTAAATCACCTAAAAACTACAGCACATAATTCCCAACACTAAACTACAAAAATAATTAAAGAACCCATAATTTGAAGAAGCTTAAAATCATAATTTAAAGGTTAGGTTTCTTTGGTCTAAGGATGAAAGAAGATCCTTGAATCAAATCCCACATACCTCACAATCACCAAAGGAATTGAAGATTCAAGTGAGCAAGGTCATCTTTCCCAAATTTCTTTAAGCTTCAACAATGGAGGTCAAGAGCAATTTAGGATTCTTCAAAGTGTATAGAGGAGGCTTAGAATGGATGAATAAGGTTTTGGGTCTTGATTTAGGGGTTTAGGAGACCTTAGAATACCTAAAAGGGGCCTAGGGATTAATTAAATCACAAAATTACCATTAATGAAATAGACACTTAACTGTAAAACAGTGCCAAATAAAGGAGCTACAGTGGCCATGAAAGTGCCACATGGTCCGTACAAAGGGTCGTGAACCTTGCCTTAACAAAACCTTCAACACGAACTCTAGGAGGACTTTCTGGACCACTTGACGAGGGGGTTCACGGGCCGTATAGCTTCACACAGATTGTGTGTACTGGTCCGTGGAGCCACACTTGGCCCAAGAACCATCCCACAGCCTTTTCCAAGCTTCTTCCCCACCCAACGGCCACCCACACGGGCCGTGGGGTGGTCCGTGAGCCATGCCTTGGGTTATGGGGTGGGTCCTGGCCACCCCCAGCTCACTGGACCATGGAACAAACCCTCACATGGACTGTGGATCCTCACACGGTCCTTGGTCCTTTCCTTGGGCTATTTCCAGGGCCTATGTTTAATGGCTTCCGAATTCCAGGTAGTCTCACTATTTTGGCCATAACTTCCTTATACAAACTCCAAATCGAGTGAAACCAGTTGTGTTGCGAAGATAATTCAAAAGATTAAATTTGATATGTAGTATCCCACAAGGTTCAACCCGCATAAAAATTTATATTACTGCAACGTTCACTGTCCAAACGGCCTCTCTAGGCCACCAAATGATCCATTTTGCATTTGGTCACTTAAACTCAACTCGTGGCTACCAAAACTCAACCATGACCAGTATAACATCATACAAAACAAACCATAAGGAGTTTTTTAAAAGTTTTGGGTCATTACAATGGATTAGTTGCATGCCTCATATGCATCAGTTGATTGTAAGACTAGGCAAGTTAAGTTCCAAGTTCCTAATAAACTCGTATTGGAATGGAAGGGTAGTGATTGCATGGTTAGGGGTCGGTTTATTTCCTACCTCAAATCCCAGAGAATCATATGCAAGGGGTGTATCTACTATATTGTGAGGGTTAGAGACGTGAAGGGTGAGTAACCGATGCTTGAATCGATTCTGATGGTTAATGAATTTCTCGATATGTTTCCCGAGGGCTTGCTTAACATTGGTCCTGATAGATAAGTGGATTTTGGCATAGATCTCCTTGTGGATACTCAACCTATTTTCATTCCTCTTTATTGTATGGCTCCGGCCGAACTAAAGGAGTTGAAGGATCAGTTGAAGGACTTGTTGGAAAAAGATTACATTAGACTAAGTATTTCACCTTAGGGTGCTCCCGTGTTATTTTTGAGGAAGAAGGATGGTTCTCTCCGACTGTGTATTGATTATCGGTAGTTGAATAAGGTGACCATCAAGAATAGGTACCCGTTGCCAAGAATTGATGACTTGTTTGATCAATTCCAAGGGGATACTCATTTTTCTAAGATAGATCTTTGATCGGGTTACCATCAATTGAAGGTAAGGGAATGTGATATCTCGAAGATAGCCTTTTGGAGTCGTTATGGTCACTTTGAGTTTGTGGTGATATCATTTGGGTTGACCAATGCTCCGGTTGTGTTTATGGATCTCATGAAATGGATATTTAAGCCATTCCTTGACAATGTTATGGTGGTCTTTATCGATGATATCCTAATTTACTCTCAGAGTGAGCAAGAGCATATGGATCACTTGAGGTTGGTGCTTCAAACCTTAAGGGTGAAGCAGTTGTTCACCAAATTTAGCAAGTGTGAGTTTTGGTTGGGAGAAGTTTAATTCCTTGGTCATGTGGTGTTGTGCAATGGTATTAAGGTTGATCCTAAGAAGACCGAAGTGGTGAAAGATTGGCCTAGACCATTGACTCCTTCAGATATTCGAAGTTTTCTTGGATTGTCCGGTTATTATCGGAGGTTTGTTGAAGGGTTTTGTTCCATTGCGTCCCCATTGACTAAGTTGACCCAGAAGAAGGCTAAGTTTGTGTGCTCAAGTGAGTGTGAAAATAGTTTTTAGACTTCGAACGATCGGCTCACATCGGCTCCTATTTTAACCTTGCCCAATGGGTTAGATGGGTTTGTGGTATATTGTGATACTTCCCAGATCGGGTTGGGTTTTGTACTTATGCAACATGGTAAGGTGATAGCTTATGCATCTCGATAATTGAAGGTGGATGAGAAAAACTATTTGACCCATGATCTTGAATTAGCAGTGGTGGTGTTTGCTCTAAAGATTTGGAGACATTATCTATATGGGGTTCACGTGGATGTTTTCACCGTTCATAAGAATTTGCAATATGTGTTCACCCAAAGGGATCTTAATTTGAGACAAAGGAGATGGTTGGAGCTTCTCAAAGATTATGACATAAGTACCCTTTATCATCCCGGAAAGGTGAATGTTATGGTGAATGCCCTTAGTAAGCTATCTATGGGGAGTGTGTCGTATGTGGATGAGGGGAAGAAGGAGATAATGAAGGATGTACACTTGTTGGTTAGATTGGGTGTTAGGTTAGCCGACTAAAAAAATGGTGGCATTCTTGTGCAAGGTGGATCTAAGTCTTTGGTGGTGATGGACGTTAAGGCAAAGGAAGACTTCAATCCATCCTTGGTGGATTTAAAGATTGCTGAAGGAAAGATCGAGGTTTTCTCCCAAGTGGGAGATGGTGTGCTACGGTACCAAAATCGATTGTGTGTCCCAGATATTGATGGCCTAAAAGAGATTATCATGAGTGAAGGCCATAATTCCAAATACTCTATTCATTCGGGATCCACTAAGATGCATCAAGATTTGAGGGAATTGTATTGGTGGTATGGCAAGAAGAAAGACATAGCTATATTTATGTTAGGATGTTCAAATTACCAACAAGTGAAAGTTGAACATCAAAGGGTTGGTGGTTTGGCCCAAGATATCGAGATTCCTACTTGGAAGTGAAAAGATGTGAATATGGACTTTATGGTTGGGTTTCCCCGTACTCAAAAATAATTTAACTCAATATGGGTTATTGTGGACCGAATGACTAAGTTGGCTCACTTCTTACCGGTCAAGACTACTTATAGTGCTGAGGATTATGTTAAATTGTACATTTGGGAATTGGTAAGATTGCATGGTGTACCGAGGTCCATCATATCAAATCATGGCACTCAATTTACTTCTCACTTTTGGAGGTCATTTCAAAAGAGAATTGGTACTAAGATCAAATTAAGCACGACCTTCCATCCCCAAACTGATGGACAAGCCGAGAGGGAAATTCAAACCTTGGAGGACATGATAAGGGCTCGTGTGTTGGAGTTCAAGGGAAATTGGGATGATCATCTATCGCTTATTGAGTTTGCCTATAATAATAGTTTCCATGCTAGCATTGGTATGGCTCCGTTCAAATCTTTGTATGGTAGAAGGTGTAGATCCTTGATGGGTAGGTTTGAGATAGGTGAGGCAGCATTGTTGGGCCCAAATTTGGTGGTTGAGGCCATAGAAAAGGTGAGGTTTATTAGGTAGAGATTGAGGATGGCTCAAAGTCACCAAAAGTCCTATTCAGATGTTAGGCAGAGGGACCTCGAATTCCATGTAGATGATTGGGTTTATGTGAAGGTATCTCTTATGAAAGGTATCATGTTATTTGGCAAAATTGGCAAGTTGAGCCCTAAGTATGTCGGACTATATGAGGTTGTTGAGCGGGTTGGCAATGTGATTTATAGGTTGGATTTGCCTCCGGAGATGAGCTCTATTCATCCGATGTTCGATGTTTTGATGTTGAGGAAATTAGTTGGTGACCCTACGGCAATCATACCTTTGGAGGGTGTGACGGTCGAGGAGAATTTGATTTATGAAAAGGTATCGGTTGAAATTTTGGATAGGCAAGTGAAGTGGCTTTGCAACTAGGAGGTGGCTTCGGTTAAGGTGCTTTGGAGGAAACAACGAGTGGAGAGTGCTACATAGGAAGCCGAGGCAGACATGATGGAATGATACCCCTATCTTTTCCAATCTACTCAAGCCTAAGGTACTATATTCTGTCCTTTCTAATGGTCCTAATTCTTTAAATTCTTGAGTTTCATGACATTGCATGCATATATGAGCACGAAAATAATTTGAATGATGTTTTGACATGAGTTTTGAATGGCTTTGAAAATGATGCATGTTCCATTACAAGTTATGATTAAAATATTTCTTGTTTAATTGATTTCCTTAAATCGTGATCTAGCTCATTTGAGGACAAATGTTCCCAAGGGGAAGATGATGTAACGACCCAAAAATTTTCGAACTTCATACTAGTGGATTAAGGTCTGTTTTGAATTGGTTAGGGCTGGTTAGTGATGATCATGATTGCTACTTAAGTGGTTGCATTCAAAAGAATCGTGTTGGGAGAGTTTATATGAAACTGGGTAGGAGGACTGTATTTGAATGTCTATATCTCTTGGTATGATATGAACTATGTGTAATATGACCTATCAAAATAAATCTCTTCAAGTTATCTTCGTAATGCAATTGGTTTTTCTCAAATAGGAGTTTGTATGTGGAAATTATTGTCATTTCGGTGGGACTATCCGTAGACTAAAGTGTTCTGAAAGGGAGGGCCAAAGTTATCTAAGGCAGGGCCATACGGGAGGGATCACGAGCCGTGGGAAGGCTCATGACCCGTGAGGAGAGTCTGTGGGTTGTTCCAGAAAGTGGGCTAGGTAAAGGGCCAAGGTAGGAACCAAGTAAGGCTCCACTGACCACCTCACAGTCCGTGTGATGTCTCACGGTCTGTGAAGGCCTTCGTGGAGTGATCCATAGACTCCCTAGACCCCAGGGCCCGGACTCTGATCCAAGTGAGGCTCCACGGACCAGTGTACGATCCGAGTACAGCTTCACGGATCGTGAGTCCTGTCGTGGGGTGATCCAGAAAGTCGTTCGAGATTCTAAGCCAAATCACACGGTAGGGCTCACGGTCCGTGAGCCACTACACGGGCCATGGGGATACTTCCGTTAGTGACTGTTTCAGTTATCTGCTCCATTTCACTAATGGTTAATTGGTAATTTTAATTATTCCTAAGGGTGTTTTAGCCTTTCTGAAGTCTTCTAAAATCCCTAAATTGAACCCTAATCCATTTTAATTCAATCAAGCTCTCAATTCATCTACCAAATTCTATCAATTTTCTCTCATCCACCATTAAAGACCATGCTTGAAATTAGGGGAAACTCAAGCCTTCACCAAAATCTTCTCAATATTCTTGTTAAATTCAAGGTATGTGGATTTGATTCATGGTTTCTCTTTCAACCATGAAGATCAAAATCATTTTCTCAAGTTAGACCATTCCCTTAAAATTGACTCTTAAGAACTGAACTTCCGAATCAAACCTTGATAGATTTACAAATCAGTAGTGATTTTCAAGCCACAGGCTAACCCATGAACCTGATTTGAATAACAACTCACTAGACCATAACTCAATAATTAGGATGAATCTTTTCTCATATAACTAAAATAAAATCTAAATTAATATCAATCATAATCAAAAGCGAACCTAAACAAACCATCCCACACTTTTAATTCACAAATCATCATAGATCTTGTTAAGATTTCATTCTCACAATCAAATATTCGTACGAGCATAAGTTGTAAAATGTGATCTTTATACATTGAATACTCATCATAGAGAATCAAAATTTTCTAATCCAACAAAGGAAAGTATCAAGTAACCACTTAGCGAATGATACATTCAAACATATGGAACCTCTAACAACACTATCACAAATACTAGATCAATTAGTGGTTGTAAACAACCCTTAAGAGCGATAGATCTAGACCTAATAGCCCTCTCATTCAATCATACATAATCAAAACATAACCTCAACGGTGAGATGAATCGTAATACTGCTGGACAACTACAAGTATTCATTGTAGCTCTTCTGTAAATTCACACAAGGAAAGTTGTGCGTGTAGAACCACTTTTATACTTCAACTATCCCAAAAAATGCTAAATCTATCATAATTAAAATAATCAAGTTTGCTCAAGCACCCTATCTTACTAAGAAAAAAATGCAAGATCAGTTCACCCAATCCACCACTAAGGATCCGTCTATAAAAGTAAAGACAAAAGTGGGCATAGGCAGGAAATTGTACTCTAAATTGTGTCCATAATAAAGTATGTGGACACATAAAAATGCACAAAATCAATATTGAATAATACAAATACTCCACCTATAGTGTCCACATCAAACATTTTCATTTATTTGACTTCATTTAAAAAAAATTGCTACCTATAATCAATCAGTCTAGTTCCTATTATAATCGTATACATACTCAATTTATCCAATCCCATATACTTCTCACAATACTCATCAAAGACCACACTCCTAATACTAACAGAACATCATAGCCATACTGGTCATTTACCATTCTATCAAATTGTTACTAGTATCAAAGTGTTCTTAGTAACACATTATCACCTTCAAATATTTTAAACTATGACTTTCTCTCTTTTCATTTAAGCATTTCTTATAGATATAGTCATACCGAAAGTTGATAGCATTGATTTAAATTTAATAGTACTTTTTTCATCGAGATAAAGTTATTTAATTATTCCTAAAGTCAACTTCATGCAATCTTAGACATACCAAATTTCAACTATCATTGAAATCATCATATACGTCATGCCAAAACTTAGAGACATTCTTGGTCACCTTAATAATTCTGCATACCACAAGCACATAACCTCTACTTAACACCAAGTGTCTATGTAAGGCATCACAACAACATATGTAGTCCCATTAATAGAGTAGTTTCAACCCCCTCAAAATCCTCAATAATCATGTAGAATTGTAGATCTATACCGTAGTTCCCCCATAAGTCATCCACCATAATTCAAACAATCTAAACCAACATAAAAATATAGAATCTTTCACACATCATTGTGTTTCACTGGAATCAAAACTCAGTCTTCATAAAAGTCAATAATAAAATCCTAGTAAATTTGTGCTAAACAAGTACCCATTGCATGGTGATATCTGAGCTCACAGGCAAAAATTAGTAAAACCTTTAATTTTGAACCAAGGGTCTATATGGGAGGTCTTATTCCTTCACTTTTCTTAGATTCTTCCTGTGACACAAATTTTGGATTTCCTGAACTTTCAATATATCAGACTCTTGTTCCTTCACTAACTAATTTATTAATTTTATTCTCTAACCAATAATATATGATATTTTACCTCATGCTCTAAGCCAAAACTTTAAGTGGAGCACTTTTTTAGGTCCTTCAACAGTCAAACATAACTAAATTTATGGCCCACCCCACATGCAAGTCATTCCAAATGATGAATACTCGATGCTATCAATTATTTATTATCTTACAAATTCTTATCTTGACAAAACATACTATCAAAAATGTAGACTAACAATGAAAATCTTGAATCTTTATTTTAACTTGTACTCCAATTCCTTTATCTATCGGTATTAGCTCATAACTTGAGATCTTTTTTAATTCATATATTTTAACTTATTATTGATCGCCTATTTATCGACCTTACTATATCTTTCATAAAAATTTCAATGTACTACTTACCATACTTAAAATCACAAAGGAGCTTATCACTATGACATGGCGAAAGTGGGGCCTAGATATGACATGGCGAAGGAGACGCTGAGAGTTTCCGATCAAACCATCTTAGCATCATCACACACATCATCAGTTTGGAAGCGCATAATGTAATAAATAACACATAATGTCTAAGGGAATTCGGGGCTTTGGACTCAAGCTATGGGGATGTTGCCGCGGATAGGATAACGATAAATCACACAATACATTCTTGTTCAACAAGTCATTTTAGTATAAGCGGATGCATAACCAAATCAGGAGTACTCATAGTAAAATATAAATGGTCATGATAGCTCAAATAAACACATAGTACGGAGTATAGTAGAATCAGAAGTATCCAACAAATGCCTCTACTAGAATAAGACGAGGGCCTCGACATAGTCCGGGCTCACCCTCAAGTCACACGACAGATAAAGCAAAATAACAACATAAGCTAAAAGAAAGTAGGCTTGCCCTTAGAGTATAGGGCTCACCACAACAACAAGTCTGAGATCATGACTAGTCGTCCAATGGTAGATGAATATCGTCTCCGATCCCTATATGGTTAGATCATGTAGAAAAGAATATGGGTTAGCACATATAATGTACTAAGTATGCAGGCATGCCATGCACGTGAACCTAACGCAAGCTAGATAACGAGGGAACATATATGTATAGAAAGAATATATATATATAAACAAGGAAGGAATATCATAACAAGATGCCATAAAGTGCCATAATGCATGAATGCAAACCTATATATCATAGCGGGGATGTGATCTCAACCAACAACAAGAGAGACCAGGCGAGCTACTACTTGGAATTGGATTACTTTCTAGGTAAGTCCTAAGTCAACCCTATAAAAGGGGATTACAAGTCAATCACAATAAGGGAGAATACCCATGTTGGCACATGGTTTGACGGAAAGGAGTATGGACCCTTGGAGATAGTCCACCCTGACTCTATTCCCTCAGTGCTAAGTCTCATCCCACAGGAATACATATACATTTACAAACTTTAAAAAATAGATATTTCAATACTTCAAGTCAAAGCAATGCAAAGTTGGCTAAATAGCCCAAATCATCTTTCAAGACTTTTCATAATTAGGCTAAAAAGCTAAATCGTAATTCAAGAATCATGTCCATAGATCAATGCATAGGAGTAGCTCATTCTAGACATAACAAGATGGTATGAAACACCTAAAATGTTCATAAAGCAATAACAAGACAAGATGTGATCATAATCTAGTCAATTCCCATGTCTTACAAAAATCATATCAAGAGTTCCATAATTTAATCCTTTCATGCTAATGAATGCATGCGTGGATGATCATTGAATAACATGGGTATTGTATTGCAACACGTAAATCATCATAGAAATAAATTCATAATCAAAGCATAATAAAAATCGTTAACTAAAATGAAATTCTTAATACCCACACTTGAATTGAAGAACCAAGTGAACATGCAACTAAAATCTTCATAAAATCATTGGGATTCAACAACTATGGATTTAATTCATCTTAAAATAACCCCCAAAGTACAGCCCATAACTCAATCGAATTAATTTCTTCATAAATTGAAAGACCCGATTCCAAAGTAAGTGAAATTTCATCAAATTTAACGAAAGAAAAGTTTTGGGTCTTCATGGTTGAAAGAGGAACCATCAAATCAATCCCACATACCTTGATTACTCAAGAAGAACAAGAAGAATTGAAGAATACTTGAATTTCCCTTAATCCCTAAGCTTGTCTTTAATTGAGCGTGAGAGCAATTTAAGAGGATTTGGAGCAATTTGATTTAAATAATGAGGAATAGGGTTAAATTAGGGGTTTAGGAGAGTTTTAAAATACTAAAACAACCTAGGATTAATTTAAAAATTACCATTTTACCCTTAATAAAATGAGAATAAAATTAGAAATTGTCGCTCAAGAAGTGGACTACACGGACCGTGAAGCCTCACACGGACCATGTAGTGGTCCGTGGAGTCTTCCTTACCCTGTGGCCTTGGCTCAGAGCCTTGGCCACTCACTAGAACCCCACACAGTCTGGCTCACAGACCGTGACGCTTCACACGGACCGTGTAGTAGTCCGTGGAGCCTTTCTTAGCCCGGAGCCTAGGCAGAAACCTTTACGGACTCACTTCCTCTCCACACGGACCAGTTAATGGTACGTGAGCCTCTACACAGCTCATGGTCCTGTCGTGAGGTAGTGACTTAGCCAATTTTCTTAAGAAAATCCCTGTGCATGCAGTCCCATCAAAAAGATCATAACTTCTTCCTCCGAACTATAAATTCCATTAAACTAAGTGCATTGGGAAGACAACTCAAAGAACTTTAATTTGATAGGTTTTGGTCCATACAATTCATTCCGTACCAAGAGATATAGTTGTTTAAAGTCGGCACTCCTTTAAGCCCTCAAGCAAAAATTAACCAATACGACTTCCCCCAAGACAGTTGTGCATGGGAGACTCGGAACACTCGAAAGATAACCAAGATAGATTCAAATCAGCCCTCAAACAGTAACACAAGGTTCGGGAATTTTCGGATTGTTACATCATCTCCCCCTTAGGAACATTCGTCCTTGAATGGGCTAGAACAAGGCTTTAAAGACTAAATCAATAAGCGGCATTCCAAAGTAAAACATAATTCATCATTCATCATTTCACAAGTCATTTAAAACCCATGTCAAGACATCATTCAAGATATTTTTGTGCATATTTATGCATGTAAGGTCATGAACTCAAGAAAAGAAGAATTAGAAACATTCGGAAGAGGTAGAACCTAGTACCTTAGGCTTGAGTAGATTGGAAGAGATAGGGGCATCGCTTCATCATGTCTGACTCCACTTCCCATGTAGCACTCTCCACATGTTGATTTCTCCACAGCAACTTAACCGAAGCTACATCCTTGTTGCAAAGTCATTTCACTTGCCTATAAGTCACACTGCCAACCCTCTCAACAGTTTCGTATGGCCCAATGTACCGAGGGAATAACTTTCTCTTTTTTCCAAAATGCATAATGCCTTTCATAGGTGATACCTTCATATAAATCCAATCACCCACATGAAATTTGAGGTCTCTTTTCCTAGCATCCGAGTAGGACTTTTGGCACCTTTGAGCCATCTTCAACCTCTCTCTAATCAATTTCACCTTTTCTATAGCTTCCACAACCAAGTCTGGGCTTAACAATGCTATCTCACCCAACTCGAACCATCCCACTGGGTACCTACGTACCATACAAAGCTTCAAATGGGGCCATGCCAATACTAGCATGATTACTATTGTTGTATGCAAACTCGATAAGTGGTAGATGGTCATCCCAATGTCCCTTGAATTTCAACACACATGCCCTTAACATATCCTCCAAGGTTTGAATTGTCCTCTCAGCTTGCCCATCGAATTGTGGATAAAAAGTGCTCAATTTAATCTTAGTGCCAAATCTCTTTCGAAATGATCTCCAAAAATGAGAAGTAAATTGAGTAGCACGATCCGATATGATAGACCTCGGTACACCATGTAACCTCACCAATTCCCGAATATATAATTTAGCATAATCCTCGGCAATATAAGTAGTCTTGACCAGTAAGAAGTGAGCCAACTTGGTCATTCGATCGATAACAACCCAAATAGAATCAAATTGTTTACGAGTATGGGGTAACCCAACTACAAAGTCCATATTCACATCTTCCCACTTCCAAATAGGAATCTCAATATCTTGGGCCAAACCACCAGGAATTTGGTGTTCCACCTTCACTTGTTGGCAATTCAGACATTCTAACACAAACTTGGCTATGTCTTTCTTCATGCCATGCCACCAATACACCTCTCTCAAATCCCAATGCATCTTAGTAGATCGTGGCTGAATAGAATATTGAGAACTATGATCTTCCCTCATGATAGTCTCCCTAAGGCCATCGATGTTTGGAACACACAACCAGCCTTGATACCGTAGTATACCATCTCCCCCTTGGGAGAAAACCTCTATCTTCTTTTCGGAAACCAACTTTTTTAACTCTACCACAGAAGGATCCAAATCTTATTTTGCTTTTACATCAACAATTACAGAAGACTCAGACCCATTTTGGACAAGAAGGCCACCATCATCCGAGTCGGCTAACCTAATACCCAACCTAGCCAATCAGTGCATATCCCTTACCAACTCCTTCTTCTCCTCATCAACGTGTGACACACTTCCCATGGATAGCCTACTAAGGGCATTCGCTACAACATTCGCCTTACCAGATGGTATAGAACACTCATAACATAGTCCTTGAGTAGTTCCAACCATCTCCTCTGCCTCAAGTTCAGATCCCTTTAAATGAATAGATATTGCAAACTCTTGTGATAGGTGAAGACATCAACGTGGACTCCATACAAGTAATGTCTCCAAATCTTCAAAGTAAACACCATCGCGGCTAACTCGAGATCATGGGTCGGATAAATTTTTCCATGCACCTTCAATTGCTGAGACATATAAGATATTACCTTACCATGTTGCATGAGCACAAATCCCAACCCAATCCGCGACGCGTCATAATACACTACGAACCCATCTAATCCATTCGCCGAGGTCAAGATAAGAGCCAATGTAAGCCGGTTCTTCAAGGTCTGGAAAATCTTCTCGCACTCATTTGACCACACAAACTTAGCTTTCTTCTGGGTCAACTTAGTCAACGAGGACGCAATGGAAGAGAATCCCTCAATGAACCTCAGATAATAACTCGCCAACCCAAGGAAACTTTGAATATCAAAAGGGATCAACGGTCTAGGAAAATTCTTTACGGCTTCGATCTTCTTAGGATCAACCTTAATACCGTCACTAGACACCACATGACCAAGAAAAGCAACTTCCTCTGACCAAAACTTACACTTACTAAACTTGGCAAATAGTCTCTCCTTCCTTAGGGTCTGAAGATCTAACCTCAAGTGATCCATATGTTCTCGCTCATTTCGGGAGTAAACCAAGATATCATCAATGAAGAAAACTACAAAACTGTCAAGAAATGGCTTGAATACCCAATTCATAAGGTCCATAATAAACACCGTTGGGACATTGGTCAAACCAAACGACATCACCATGAATTCAAAATGCTTGTACCGAGTTCGGAAAACTATTTTGAGAATGTCACACTCTTTTACTTTCAACTGGTGGTAGCCTGAATGAAGATCTATCTTAGAGAAATGAGTGGCTCCTTGGAGTTGATCAAACAAATTATCTATTTTAGACAACAGGTACTTATTCTTGATGGTCACTTTATTTAACTGACAATAATCAAAACATATTCAGAGTGATCCATCCTTCTTCCTTAAGAATAACACCGGAGCACCCCAAGGTGAAATACTTGGTTGGATAAAGACTTTTTCCAACAAGTCTTTCAACTGATCCTTCAAACCCATTAGTTCAGCCGAAGCCATACGATAAGGAGGAATAGAAATGGGTCAAATTTCCGGAAGGATATCTATGCCAAAATCCACCTCTCTTTCAGGAGGGATATCGGGCAGATCCTCGAGAAACTCATTAACCACCGAAACTGACTCAAGAGTAGGAGGCTCAATTTTTACATCTCTAACCCTCACAATGTGATAGATGCACCCTTTTGCAAATCATCTTTTGGGCTTTGAGGTAGGAAATAAACTGACCCATAATCACAGAATCACTACCATTCCATTCCAAGACAAGTTCTTTAGGAAGTTGAAATCTGACTTGCCTTGTCCTACAATCAACCGAGGCGTAGGATGCATTCAACAAATCCATCCCCAGAATAACATTGAAATCATACATCTCAATCTCTACAAGGTCTCCAAGAAAACTTTTATGCAATACTGAGACAGTACAACCCCTATATACCTTTCGAGAAACAATAGACTCACCCACAGGAGTATATACCGAGTAAGGTTCTCTCAAAGTTTCAGGATTCAAAACAAATTCAACAGCCAACAGAGGAGTCACAAAAGATAAATTTTCACCTAGATCAAGCAAAGAATAAGCATCAAAATTAAAGACTTTTAACATACCAGTCACAACATCTAGAGCTTTATCCACCTCCTATAGGGCATGAAGAGAATAAAACCTATTGTTTCTGGGAGCACCACCAACTTGAGCCTTTGGCTGCCCCTGACCACCGATAGTCACTTGACCCCTCTTTGTGTTCTTTGGATAATCAAAACCTAGTGGTCCATACTTTCACACCCGAAGCAAGCACCCCACGCCTTTATACACTTCTCCACATGATTTCTCTGACACTGGACACAACGAGGAGCCCGTGGTCCACCCTCAACTTGTGCTTTAAGAGGGGGCACCTTAGTGTTAGCAAACTACGTATTCGAGCCTTGGCCTTGTTAAACTCAGATATTTCCACTACCACTCCTAGAGTTTGAGAAACCACCATTAAACCGGGCCCTCTTGGAGTCATTCACCCGTCTCTCCTTGAGTTTCTCTCCCTTAATCTTCTCAGCATAGGTCATCAGCCTAAAGATATCCATTTCCCAAATAAGCATGGTGGTGTAACATTCTTTCACCACAAGATCAAAGAACCCAGAAATAAACTTTTGCATCCTTACACGGGGGTCCGCCACTAGCATAGGGACATATTTTGAGAACTTGGTGAACTTAAGAGAATAATCCCTCACAGACATGCTACCTTGCTTGAGGTTAATAAACTCGGTCATCCTAGCCTCTCTAAGTTCAGGAGGGAAGAAATGGTCCAGAAATGCAAGCATAAACTCCTCCCAACCCACCTTAGCATTTATCGTCCTCTCAACCAGCCAGTGATTATACCACATCTGGGCTACATCCTTCAACTGATACGAAGCCAACTCAGCCTTTTCTTCAGAATTAACACCCATAACGGTCAACACCTTAGTGATCTCATCAATGAACTCTTGGGCGCCTTCATTAGCTTTCGAACCAAGGAACTCTAGAGGATTCATCCAGATGAATAATACTCTACTTGACATGGCATGTTGGACTCCGAGGATCAATTACAAACTTAGGGCTCTCATACAATCTTTTTCATGACCCAGAAGTGCGGCCTAGATGTCATATGGAGAAAGAGAACCTGAGAATCCTCGATCAAGCCATCTTAGCATCATCACACACATCATTCGTTCGGAAGTGCATAATGTAATAAATAACACATAATGTCTAAGGGAATTTAGGGCTTTGGACTCAAGCTATGGGGATGTTGTTGGGGATGGGATAAACATAAATCACATAATATATTTTTGTTCAACAAGTCATTTTAGTATAAGCGGAAGCATAACCAAATCATGAGTACACATAGTAAAACATAAATGGTCATGATATCTCAAATAAACACATAGTACGGAGTACAGTAGAATCCGAAGTGTCCAACAAATGCCTCTACTAGAATAAGACAAGGGCCTCGACATAGTCCGAGCTCACCCTCAAGTCACACGATAGATAAAGCAAAATAACAACATAAGCTAGAAGAAGGTAGGCTTTCCCTTGGAGTATAGGGCTCACCACAACAGCAAGTTTGGGATCAGGACTAGTCGTCCAATGGTAGATGAATATCATCTCCGGCCCCTACATGGTTAGATCATGTAGAAAAGAATATGGGTTAGCACATATAATGTACTAAGTATACGGGCATGCCATGCACATGAACCTAACTCAATCTAGATAACGAGGGCACAAATATGTATAGGAAGAATATATATATATATATGAACAAGAAAGGAATATCATAACAAGATGCCATGAAGTGCCATGATGCATGAATGCAAACCTACATATCATAGCGGGGATGTGACTTCAACCGACAACAAAAGAGACCAAGCAAGCTACTACTTGGAATTGGACTACTTGCCAGGTAGGTCCCAAGTCAACCCTATAAAAGGGGAAAACAAGTCAATCCCAATAAGGGAGAATACCCATATTGGCACATGGTTTGACGGAAAGGAGTATGGACCCTTGGAGATAGTCCACCCCGACTCCAATATCTTGCTGCTAAGTCTTATCCTATGGGAATACATATACATTTATAAACTTTAAAAAATGGAGATTTCAATACTTCAAGTCAAAGCAATGCAATGTTGGCTAAATAGCCCAAATCATCTTTCAAAACATTTAATAATTAGGCTAAAAATCCAAATTGTAATCCAAGAATCATGTCCATAGACCAATGCATAGGAATAGCTTATTCTAGTCATAACATGATAGTATGAAACACCCAAAATGGTCATAAAACCATAACAAGACAAGATGTGATCACAATCTAGTCAATTTCCATGTCTTACCAAAATCATATCAAGAGTTTCATAATTTAATCCTTTTATGCTCATGAATACAGTACATGGATGATCATTGAATAGCATGGTTATTTGAGTTGTTACATCTACTCTCCAAAAAGATGCATACGTGACCTTTATCATCTGAGTGAATGTCATAATTTTTAATTTATGATCCTAACTCCTTTCAATTCAATTTGAGACATGTCTCAACACATTCTACATCTTATCATATGATTCTGTTACTCATCAAATAGTAATAATTCATAACTTTAAAGATCCACAAGTTATTATTGCCATATCAAATTCATTTAACCAAAAATTCTTATCATGCAATTGCATCTTGATCATAACCCATCACGAACTCTTATTTTCATTACGCTAAATAAAAATTGTCATCATCTTGAAGCCAACCTTATCATCGACATGATACTTTAAACTCAGTTATACCAACAAAATACAAAAGACTAACCCAATTTTTATAAGAATTCTCCTATTAAAATCGTCCATTTCCTTCCCCTAAATTTACTCATTGGGATATTCTCTTCCCATAAACTTATCATTTCAATATTGATCCATTCTCTTGGAGATTATTATGAAAACATCAATTCCCATTTAAAATCCTCAAGCTACATTTTACCATCTATGCATTAGTCGTACCAAAGATCCACTACTAAATTTTTTTTTTATCACAATGCTAAATCCAAATGTCCATATAACAAATTAGTTGGTTTCTCAAACGTGAGTGCAATATTGAATCTCATTAAACGAGCATATGATATAATTGATAACTCTTTAAGTAATTAGTATTCACACTTGATAACAACATATTCATTTTCATATATCATTAGTACCACACCATGATAGTGCATTAGATGCACCACTAGAACAGTTCATACTTACCAAGAAAATAGTACCAAATAGCTCGTATACTTCTACCCATTAGGTAGCAGCCAAACATTATTCAATCTATCATGACTCTAGCCATCCCTTTAACATTCCACTTTCAATTGTCTAAACACTTCAAATATCATATATACCACATAAATACTATTTCTAGTGTTAGGTAACTAACCCAAAAAGGATAACACATTCATGAAGTCCCTCCAATCATTGTTCGGTCTCATCACTCAAATATACTCAAAGTGCATTGTCGAGTTATCACCTTACTCAACCTCTTCTAATTATTGAACATTTTAAATATAGCCACACATATTTTTTTATAGGTATATTAGTTACACTTTAGTACCATATCTAATATTTAAATCATATATAACCCACTAACTACTCACATAAAGAACCAAGTATGAATCATCTTTATAAGTGAGATGAAATGAAATAAAGTGATAGGAATCACATCGAATCAAGTATGCACGATGGAGAAAGAATAAACAAAAGAAAGTTTCTTAACAATCTTCATAGTCTCTCAAAGATAAGTATAGATGTCTCCATACTGATCCTCGAGACTCTACTAGACTCAGCATGTACACACGTGAAACCTATGAACTTAGGACTTTGATACCTTCTGACACAATCCAAAAATTGATGTGATGGCACTCATCTTATCCCACCAAGACAAGTTAGCCTAAACCTAATTATAACGATAAAATACAAAATTAAAATAAGGTTACAAGATTGATAATAGTCAATGGTGCACACAACAAAGTCAACTTAATTAAAATCCCCAAAACATGGTTGTCACATGCACAAGCCTCTTAATGTATTACAATAGATTTGAAAGAAAATATAAGTCCCAAATGATATTGTCTCTAAAGTAGAACAAAATCATAAATAAAAGTGAGAGGTCCGTTGGAATGGAAAATAACTACCTCACACAATCTCCACGAGAAGCCCAAACAAGAAAGGATAGAGGATATCACGAAGATCCAGGCTTGTAACCTACAAAAATGTAGTAGCAAGGGGTGAGTACCAAACACACAGTATCCAACAAGTGAACTACTAAACACAAAATAGAGTAATATAGAATACAGGTACTCCTAACACTCCAACTGAACCTGCACAATTACAACCTGCATAAGACATGCACAACCTAACAGTTCACAATTTACATATCATACAATTCAATAATATCACACCAACCATTAGAGATCAAGTGCATCCATCACAAATTCCACAAAAAGGCACTCATAAGTGCATAAATAATAAAGATGTGCAATGCAATGCAATACAATAATGCCAGGTATGATGATACATATCTAACCTAGTGATATACACCTATTGTCTCTAGGGTTGGGACCCATGGGGGACTTTTAATCTATGTATCCATCATGACATATGACACGACCATCAAATCATAATATCTGTTGTGGTGCAACATGACCCTCTAATTATAGTATTCGTTGTGGCATGCGATACAACCCTTGAATTATAGTATTTGTCATGGCAAGCGACACATCCCTCAAAATAGTCATCCTCTTTAATTCCTATTCTTTATTTATTGACATAACACTTGTCATAAAATCAATGCAAATAGGCATGTTTACAGAATAATGAGGGGATGACCAATTTTAATACAATGCACAATACACAACAAGATAGTCTTGATACAACATCGACATTAACTCAATAAATCTCTCAAAATCATTCTTAACACCTCACACAAGGAAGCACGAGATTCTATATACTTAACAAAGTTTGAGAAATTCACTTGCCTGAATCAAATCACGATCAATTAAACACTTAGTGCTTCAAAACATATGATGGGGTTTGTCATCTTGCATTATTGAAACAAAAACCAGAATTAGCATCATATTACTGACCCACTAAACCAATAAACCATAAATTCAATAACATGAATGAGATATATATTTTTTCACATGTTCCCTATAGGTGCCAAGAGGTTGCTCATCTTTTCCACAAACAACCGTACAAATATCAAAAACTTCTAGTCATTAAGAATTCATCTTTCACATGGGTCAAAACTAACAAGTTTATGTAGAGAGAATAACTCAAAACCATTAATATGAAGTTCTAAGCATTCTTACAATCTTAAAGATGCATATGTTGTAAAAGTGGCCTTTCTTAAGATAAGTAACAACTATTTGCTTTATTGGCAATACCAATAAAAAGAAAAGCTAATGGGTATTGTTTCTCAAGTTCTCTAGAGACAAATATTTTATTTTTATTTTTCAACTTGGTGGTTACCTTAAACTTACATCCCAAGTTGCTAGATCTACAAGGACATTTTGGTTACAGAATCCATAAAATATCTATAGTTGAGGCCATACTCAGGTGCCGAATAGTAAATAAAAGAGTCTAGTGGTGATAGTGTAAAATAATTATGTGGACATTTAGGAGAAGGGACAATACGAGTATGTAGACGTCTAACAAACTAACTAAGACCCAACAATATCTGGACGAATTATTGAAACTCCTACTAGTATTGACACTTTTCATATTACTATATATCGTTGACTAGGCTCAAAACTCACCAAATCTATAGTCAAAATCTACAATAAAGTCTTAAGTATCAAGTCTAGGGTTAGGTTGAATCCCCTTTCTTGAACGATCACCTTCGCTCGTTGGCAAAATGCCTTGATGTTGTCTTCAATATTTAAAATCTAATGGTGTTCATATGATACAAACCCCCAATATCAATACCAAAAACATATACATATATATACATATACAAAGATGCACAATATAGTAATAAGTTCGCCTAAATGAAGAACCAAAAACACTGAGTAGAGGTGTGAATATGAAGGAAAACATATAACAGCAAAGGTAATTCCTATACAATTCCCTCGCTTTGTTCTCAAGAGGAAAACGTAGTGGTTGAAGCCACATTCCTCAACAATTTCATTATATGCCCTACTATATGTGTAGTATCCTACAACTTTGATATAGATTGGAATATTACGTTTGGATTACCTGGACATGAAGTGGTGTGATGTGCGGTGGTGAGTTTCTTTTTCTCTTCTTCTCCGTTCTTTTCCTTTTCCAAAGTAATTAGGTATTAAAAATGATTAATTTTACTAACTTAATTTTAATATATATGAACCAAGGTTTATAGTGTATTAACTAAATTAACATTTAGTCCACCAATTAAATTATTTATCTAAAAATACCCCTCAACTTAAATAACCAAAGTTATCAAATAGTTCAAAAAGCTCCTTTGAAATTTATGAGATAAATATTTTGTAACATAAGAAACTTTATTTCTTAAAATGACATAATGGGTTATTACACCCTATCTCTGCGATCCTGATCCTACTGCCCCAGTCTAGCTGCCTTAGAACCCTGACTACCCATAAATAATGATCTAATTGGCCCTCAAAAAGCAAAGCCACTCTTCCTTTGCCTACGCCTAGCGGGATATGAGGAACCACCCCTACTAGTATTACCTGGGCCCTAATGGCCACCCTCAAAAGCCTATAATGATGTGTGGTATGGTCGTCTTTTCTGACCTTGATGACCTCTCCTTGGAGTCTTGTCCCTCAACATTCAGAACCCTATTTGGATGCCACTAAACTCTCCTCTTGTATAGCCCGCTTGTCGCTGCCCTTAGGGCCTCGCGACTAATATGTTCCAAGGAGGCGAGCATGATCCACAATATCCAGAAATGACCGCCCTGAAGTCACCAATGCATGTGTGCCCATCCAGTGAGGCCTCAACCCTCACACAAAATAGTGAATTTGCTTCTCCTCAGTAGGCAAAATAGCTATAGCGTATCGGGAGAGCTCCTAGAATCTGATCTCACACTGGGACACAATCATCTGTCCCTGCTCAAGTTACACAAATTGATATCGATGACGATGCCTAAAACTCCTAGGAACAAATCTAGTTATAAAATCCCCTGTAAACTCTGCCCAAGTCAACGGTACGACATCTACTGGTGGGTATCTCAGCAAGTCTGCCATCATTTTCTGTGGTACCATCTAGCTAATTATCAATAAACTCAACCCCTTGAGACTCCAATAGTCATAAAGCCTACAACCGCTCTATGCATGCTGTCAAAAACTCATGTGCCTCTATCACGATCCAGAACTAGGACCTAGCCGTGACACGATAAATATGACACTCGAAGGCATCCCATCCAAGCCTCATGTTCATATCATAAGTATTCATAAAATGAAATAAGCATACATAAGAGAATGAGCAATCGAAAGTACATAAAAATAAAATGTCATAGTGCCCATAAGGGAATATACATCCATCCATAGTCCAAAACATGCCTCTACATCATAGATTTTGACAGGGACTAGAATAAAGCTCACTAGCTCACCCTCAAGATATACATCATAAAGATAAAAATGGCAAAGTCTCAACATAACGAAAAAACATTGTAGGGTTTGTTCCCAAAGCATGGGAACTCACTAACAAGTCTTCAAGCTCAAATCCCAAATCTAGCCACAAAATAAAATAGCCATCTCATCATTCGTCCTTGCATGGTTAGGTCATGTAGGAAAAGAAGTATGCATTAGTAAATAGAATTTACTAAGTATGTAGGTATGTCATGAATCAAAGGAAATCATAATAATATCAATATGCATAATCATCATCAATAGGATAAGGGTACAATATGCATGAGCATGCAAGTTTAAAACCATGAGGAGAGGTGTCATCAAATCTATTCATAATCTTAACATACATATGTGAGAATAAGGCCATAACCGGCATTCATAAGACCATACGTGCTATTAAATGGAATCCCGATGTTCACTCTACATTGAGCTAAAAGGAGTCTACTTTGACAAGGTGAACTGGATACTCACCCTATAGGCTCTATCCTAGCACGGTGAGAACCATCATTTGAGCCCACCCTTTAGACTCTATCCTATCATGGTGAGTTTCCATTTTTTTAAGCTAATTAGATCCAATAGCGCACCTTTAAGGCATAAAACATAAACATCATTCCTATGGTGGCACATAGTTATGGGACCATGGCATCTACCAAGGCCCTCTTGGTGATAAGTCATATCCCACAGAATACTTTAAATCATGAATATAAATAACTTTCAGCATGGTTCATACTTCATTAAAATCATTTGTTCATAGTTCGTAAATAGTTATCATAACTTTCATGAAAACATCATGTCATAAGAATAGTCCATCTACTTTACTTTCATCATAGTGTGAGTAGACATTCCCACCTTAATATTATCATCATAAAGAATAGGGTTTTCATCACCCTCTTTAACATAGCATCATCACTATCATTAACATAACATCATAATTATCATAAAACATGCTTTGGCATACTTAAGATCATAATCATGAAAATCCATAGCTTGATCATAAGAGGCTAAGGCTAAGTGTGGGTCCATGGATAATTGAGTCAAAATCATGCAATTGAATAGGATTCATAGAGTAAAACATACATTTAAATCAATTTAGAACATTAGCAAAGGAACCCACATCAAAACATTAAGCCTTAATCATACATACTTTGAAATATCATACTTTTGCTTTAAAATCATAAACATCATAAAATTCATTATAATTCATACATAAGTAGTCTTAATCATCATGTAGAAATCATAATCCATGCATTAGGAATCATAGCTTAAAATCCCATAAGAATTCATCATAAAACTTTGATAAAAACAAGATTTTGGATTGGGCTTCATGAATGAAATTAATCCATGAATGAATCCATACATACCTCAAGTAGAATCCTTAAAATTGAGGAGAAAAATTTTGAAAACTTGGGTCAATCCTTCAATCTTTAGCTTCAATGGA
This sequence comes from Solanum aculeatissimum, assembly GCA_038996855.1. NCBI lineage: Eukaryota > Viridiplantae > Streptophyta > Magnoliopsida > Solanales > Solanaceae > Solanum > Solanum aculeatissimum. Next base: position 4,029 of record JBCEWC010003996.1, on the reverse strand, counting down.
ACCCTTGACTTAGAGAGAGAAATATTGAGAACCCTTTGGAGAAAATTAAAGAATTAAAAGCTTTGAATGAATTATAAATAAAACTAATAGGTACTAGGTTGGTTGGGGTAGTTAGAGTATCCAAAATCACTTAATTTAGGTCTTACATGAATTGGAAAGGTCAAAAATACCCTTCATTAAAAATTATCATAGTCGTCCACAAGACCCCTCTTACGGGTCGTAGATAGACTTATGGTTCGTAGCTTGCCTCGTGGATCAGGGTGTCATAAAACTTGAGTCATTAGAATTGCATCTTCTAGGCTACGGACATACAGTATGGCTCATGGAAAAACTTACGAGTCGTACAACCCTTTGTTAGGTAAGTCCAGACTTGGGAAAAATTTCAATTCCTCAGGGCCTCCACCTACGAGACCACTTACGGGTCGTGGGTTAAAATATGGGCTTGTCTGATAACTCATAGATCGAATTCCCATAACCTCTTAAAATTTCATTTTCCTGGGCCCTTTCTACAAGGCTACTTATGATCCGTAGTTTTATCTACAGGCTGTAACTTGGCTTATAGAGTCAGGCCACCCAAAATTTTCCTACCCTTTCATTTTCCAGTCCTCAAAACATGAGGGGTGTTACAGTATCCTCCCCTGCAACTTCAAAAAACCTCGGCAGAGCTAATCTTAAGAAGAACCCAAGTATTCACTGGTCTTAAAATGGTATGGATTCCTCTGTCTATGCCAGAACCTCCAGAAAAATAGGCTTTATCAGTGCCTGAACTGGAGGAGATAGAGTTGGCGTCTCACCCTACTATAGGGCTACCAGCGCTGCTAGGAACTACCCAAGAACCGCCTGCACCTCTAGTGTAACTACAAAAGCGACTGGAGGAGCTAGTTCCTTTGGCTGTGGGGGAGCTGAGGTATCTGGTCTCTGCTCCTTGATCTTAGGGGACTGCTCCTTATTTGGGACTGATGGTGCATGCCTATCCCAGCCTTGGCCTCCACCCCAGCCTCATCCTCCATGCACTATATCTATGAAAATGCATAAAATTAGATTCTCAGAATTTGAAGGATCATTGATAATATCTCACAACAAGAATAAATAACATTGAAGGATTCCTAAACATCCCATAGCCTCCTGGATATAAGCCACGATCATTTTTGCCCCTATCCATAGGACTCTACTAGACGGTAACTCTGTATAGTTGAGACCAGTGAATCTTAGGCTTTGATACCAACTTGTCATGTCCCGATCCCGATAATTATGGAGCCTTTTAGGTCCTACCTACAGGTAAGCCAATTACCTAGCCCTAGGGTACCTGTCCTGGCTCTCTAGCCAAAACAGAAGTCAGCACAATATCATAAAGAACCAAAACCTACCCAAAACCTGGAAGTCAATTGTAAGGAGCTACAATAGATAAACGTACATACTGATAGACATATATAACAAAACCATAATATAGTACAACCAAAGAGTTCTCCAATAAATACAAAATACTATTATACAAGGCCAATGTCTGAAAACTAAAGACGACCATCAAAAGAAGAAGACAGTAAGGTATCTAGAACTATCGTTGCTCACCAATAGTCTCTTGAGCACTCTCGAAATCCCCCAAAATTCAATGCCCCCAACCAGAACCTAGATCGGCACCATAGGAAAATGCAGAAATAGGGGTGAGTACTAGAATAAGGCACCCAATAGGAATCATCAGCCGACTGAGTCAAAATAATATGTATAAAGAAGCTCAAATGTATCTAAAAGAAGCAGTTTTGTAAATCAACACCATAAACTCAACTAAACTAACCAAGACAAAGTGCAATTATATCAACCAATGAAAATTGAGAAGGCCCATTCCACAACTATCACCGAACTGAGACACAATATTTTACGCGGGTGTAAGGCCCTAATATCTATGCCTATATGTCAATTATACCCTATAAGCCCAAAAGGTACACCCGCGCACAATCTAACAGCCAGAATCACCACAGAACCAACTCTCAACATAACAAGATCAAGGTAGATGCCCCCGGACCCCCATAAGCCCAAAGGGTACACCCATGCAAAATAGAGTGTGTATAGATGTGTGGATCCACAGGTAATCAATCGGGCCTCTTCCCCCAACAATCACATATCAATCAAGTCTCTAACCCTGTGTTAGAACGTTACACTCGATCCAAAAATATACATGCGTAAAGGTGGGATGTATTCCCTAGGGGAGAAAGAATCCCCCTAGTATAATCGATAATGTCACAACTCAAAATATCAATCACAAGGCCAAGCCCCAACATATAGTCAACCGGGTGTCAGCCCTAAAATAACAGTAAGTGCTTGAACCCCTTTAGAATCGACACTTGAGTCTCAGACACTTAGATGTGGCCACTGGAGTCTCGGACTATGGGGAATGTCACCCAGGGTCTTAGACACTCGGACGTGGCCACTAGAGACTCAAACCATGGGGTGCATCATCTAGGTCTCGGAGCACAAAACCAGTCAGTCTCTCCCTAGCCTATCCAGATCTGGATCTTCTAATCATACCATCTCTCTCAACAAGAATCCTTCCCCATCAACCGCACAAAGCCGCCCCCTTACTCAGATAATGACAAATAACCCAAAGATAGCAACTAACCATAGTATATCAAAACGCATATCTCAATAATTAGTGTAAAATCAAGTATAATAGGCCAAACATGTTATATACAGCCAACAAAAAATAATGAGAGTAAAGTATGATACCAATAGTGATATCATAGGTTTTCGTGAAAGTCAGGCCTAACGGAATCATATATATGCCAGAGATCAAGTCATTGTACGGCAAGGAGTCAACACGTAATCTCACAGTCATCATACCCAACTACATCAAACAACATACTCCTGTAGACAAAATTTTAGGTTAGAATATGTGTCTGCCCTACGGCATCAACCCATAAATGTCCCTTATTAGGGCTCTTGTTCTCAATAGTAACAATATATATCAAAATTATAGCATTCACAGCCAATAACATATAGTACAACCCCACAACAACATATACTACACATATCGGGCACAACTAGTATCTCATATATATCTTAGTTCAGCATGCATATAGTTTCATTCAATATAAGGTTTAGGGAAAGCCTAGCCTGCCTGAGAACTGACTCCTTGAACTATGAATCAATCCAGTTGAGCTTTTTCCCTCCTGATAGCCTCCTGACATTTCTCATCTATAAAATATAGTCCACAGTTTTAACACAGTCGTATTGACTATAAAAAATTAAAAAATAGGTGAAATTAGACCAAAAGTGCCTAAAACGAGAAAAATAGGGCCCACGCCTGAAATCCTGAACAAAATGCCAAAAAATGACCCCAACGACAACTCGGATCTACAACCCAAAATTCGGCTCAAAATGAATCCCAGAAAACTAAGAAAAGACCTAAAAATGAAAATCAAAACTTTACCAGGAAAATATTCTTTATAAAACTTTCTCGGTCAAAATTTACAAAAACCAAAAAATTCAGCTAACACCCAGTATGCCACTGCATTTCCCTCAGAACATAGAATACAATTTAGACTCAAGTTTCACTTAATTCTGTCAAGAATCTTCTAAAATATCAACACGTAAAGTTTGCACAAATTTTGAGAAGGCATTCAGCCAAAATAGTGAATTTACCTTGAAATACGTGTTGAATCTCGAATTCCAAATCCGACTTTACCCCGACGTTCCTTGCAAAAAGCTGAGACATGTGGACCTTTGAATCGTTGAAAATGAACTTGTAAAACTCAAAATAGGACTTGTTAAAGTTGAGGAAATAGGCTAATTTGTGAAGCGGAATACTATTGTAACACCCCGTGTTTTCTATATGCTAGTCCTATTTACGTGATACTTGACATAGCCTTATGGTACATAAGTGAGGGACAAAGTTTTTTTTTATCAGAGTGGTGATAATTGGTGTTGGATCAAGAAGTGTTGTGATACCCCCACATGTTTCAGCGGGTATGAGTTCAAGTTAAACTCGACAGAAGCATTTAAATTCGAGTTAATAAAGTGCTATTTGAGTTGAAA
>JBCEWC010003995.1:0-28507 GCA_038996855.1 Solanum aculeatissimum | reverse complement strand
TTATCAAAGGAAGGAATATAGCTGAGAACATTATGCTAGCCCAAGAAATCATTCACCACATCAAAAAGCCTATGGATGGAGGAAATGTGGTTATTAAACTTGATATGGCAAAGGCATATGATAGAGCTTCATGGTCCTACATCTGTATTGTCATGAGAAAACTGGGATTTGGGGAACAATTTATTGACTTTGCTTGGAGAACTATGAGCAACAACAGGTACTCCATTCTCATCAATTGTACCAGATATGGTTTCTTTCATTCCACTAGGGGGGGTGAAACAAGGAGATCCCCTCTCCCCTGGTCTCTTTATTCTGGGGGTTGAAGTTCTATCTAGACTGATGAATAGACTCCATCCCCACCCAGCCTTTCAAGCCTTCTATATAAACCAGAGAGGCCCTCAGATCAACCACCTCAGCTTTGCAGATGAATGTGATCCTCTTCACCTCTGGCAGTATGGAGTCTTTAACATTGATCATGAAGACTCTGGCCACCTATAAAAACATTTCTGGACAACTAGTGAATAAGACCAAAAGTCACTTCCTGGTTCACTCAGACACAGACCAGACTATATGTGAGAGGATCAAAGGAATCACCGGTTACAATAAGAAAAAAGACACTATCACCCACTTGGGATGCCCTCTCTATATTAGAAGACAAAGGATTATTTACTTCTCAGACATGGTTTCTAAGGTGATCAACAAGATTTCAGGGTGGCATTCTAAGATGTTAATCTATGGAGGAAGATCCACTTTGATAAAACATGTGATTCAATCCATGCCTATACATCTGTTAGCATCTATTTCACCTCCTTCCACCACCTTAAAAAAAATTCAAACCCTCACTGCTGATTTCTTCTGGGGAAGACTTGAAGGAAAAAAGAAGTACCATTCGGGTTCCTGGAAGACCCTCAGCTTCCCCTTGACTGAAGGGGGCATTGGATTTAGGAACATGACTGATGTGTGCAAGTCCTTCCAAGTGAAGCATTGGTGGAATTTCAGGAATAACACATCCATTTGGGCTAAATTATTGAGGGCTAAGTATTGCCAAAGAACCAATCCAGTGACAAAGAAAGGAGATAAGAAAGACTCACTGATTTGGAAACATATGATCTACAACAAACACTTTATTGAACCTCATATCCAATGAAAAGTTCACTCTAGTAGCATGTCCTTTTGGTGGGATGACTGGCTAGGGATAGGACCCCTGGCTCACTTCAGTGATAGCAGTCACAGATTCAACAACTCTACAGTTGCAGACTTCATACAAAATGGACACTGGAACAAGGAGAGAATCAGATAAAAATCCCCCCCTCAACACATTGATACTATCCTCAACACTCCAATCTAATTTCTTAATTGCATTCCAGACAAGCCTATTTGGAAGCTTACTACTAATGAAGAGTTTACAATAGCTTATGCATGGAATTTGGTAAGAGAGAAGAGAGACCAGAATAGTATTAACAAGCTTACCTGGCACAAGTTCATCCCTTTCAAGTGTTTCTTTCTGTTATGGAGGGTAATGAGGATTAAACTTCCTACCAATGAAAAACTGAGAACCTTTGGTTATGACCTTAACAATTATTGTTGCTGCTCTAACCCAGGATGGTATTATATTGACCATATCCTCATCAATGGACCCTTTGCCAAGAAGATATGGAATTATTTTGCTGCTTTCCTTGGCATCAACACTGAAAGACAGTCTTTGACTCAACAAGTAAAAAGCTGGTGGGAAACCAAGCCAAAAAATGAGGCTCACAGGCTCATCCTTCATGCAACCTCTATCTTCATTTGCTGGAACCTGTGGAAGAGCAGATGCTCAGCTAAATATGATGGACTAGCCCCCAACACAACCAAGGTTAAGTATATGGTGACCAAAGATATGTCCATGCTTATGAGGACAACTTTCCCTTACATAGACTGGCCTTATGGGTGGAAAGATCTTACCATTATGATTGAGAAATGTTATCATGAGGTCTAAATGACCCCAGTTCAGTGGACCAAACAAAGGGAACATTGGGTTATATTAAACACTGATGGCAGTGCCTTAGGAAACCCTGGGACTATAGGAGTTGGAGGCATAATAAGAGATAGAAATGGGGATATTATTATTGCCTTTACCTATCCTTTGGGACATGGTATTAACCAGCAAGCTGAGTGTCAGGCAGCAACTATAGGACTGGAATGGCGTGTTCAAATGGGGTATAACAAGGTTCATCTGGAGGTTGATGCAGAAATGCTAAGTTCCTGGATTAATCACGAAACTAGACCTCCATGGAAGATTCAAAATGAGCTGAATAGGATTCAATATTACAGGGCCCAAATCCTTGAATTCAGTTGCCAACACATTCTGAGAGAAGCCAACCAAGTGGCAAATTCTCTAGCAAAATACAGCCAACATATCATCACATTTCAGTTGTTCCATAACATCAACCAACTGCCTAAAGAGACCAAGGCTCACTTGAAGATGGATAGGATGCAGATTATCACTTTCAGAAGAAGACGACTAAAGAGAATGAGAAAGCCACCTTGAAGAAGCTGAATTCAACAAGCACACAGGAATACTCCATCATCATCTCTGAATCTTATTGATAGGTTTAGGACTACGCTTAGGAATTCTTTCTGTTTTAATATGTAATGGGAGAGTCTCCCTTGTTTATTGCTTTCCTAGATTATTGTAATGAGAGGAGTCCTCTCTTAGGATTTTCTTGGTTGGTATAACATTTTAGGGTGTCATGACTATCTTCCCAAGAAAGTCATAGAGTACCAATATAGGTGGAGGTAAGGTTCATGCCCCCCTCTGTGTATCTTTTGTCTTTCTATTTTATTTATGTTAAAGCCTGGGGGTGTTGCTTAGCCCCTGACCCAACACTGGGTCTTTTTCCAAAAAAAAAACTTTTTAATCCTCACGAAAATTCTCACAATCCCCTTGACCTCCGTTGATAAAATCTTGAAGAAATTTGGGGAAAATCATATTCCTCGCAAAATCATTCAATTCTCTTGACTATTCTCTAGGTATGTGGGTTTGATTCATGGATTATCTTTCATCCATGAAGACCCAAGAACCCTCCTTTTTAAATTTTGAATTTAAGCTTTCTTAAATTATGAGTTCTTTAAATTTTGATGTATTTCATTGCATTGAGTTGTGGGCTGTAGAAATTAGGTGATTTAATGATGATTTAAGTTTAAATTTTATGAAATGTATGGAAATTCTTGAAGGATCAATGTGCATGTCCCTTTAATAGTTTAATATGCATGGGTAAATTGCATTAAGATTGAAATTGGGATTTTCTCATGAATTATGTTAAATTATCTATTGAATTGTGGTTTAAAGTTTGATTCCTCCATTACCCATGCATTTGATTTTTCTTTCATGGCATATGCATTGAAGAATAGTTATGATGAACTTCTTGTTAAGGGCGTGGCCCTCTTGTTATGATATGATATGTTAAGGCTTGTGATCACATAGTCTTATGTTATGGCTCTTTGAGCATTATGAGTGCTTGCACTATTTTGATATGTTATGAAGGCTTGATATCATATGCTATGTAGATGAGTTACTCCTATTGTATTTATATGGAACTGGTTATGAAAATTCTTTTTGGCTTTTTATCCTAAGTATGGATATGGATTTGATCATGTTTTTGGCTTGTATAATGATGCATGGTTTTGAACAAAATTTCAACTCTCCATTTTGAAAAAAGCTTGCATGGATATATATGTATATTCCCATGGGATAAGACATAGCACCGAGGGATTGGAGTTAGGGTGGACTATCTCCAAGGGTCGATACTCCTTTCCGTCAAACCAAGTGCATACGTGGGATATCTGCCTTGATGGGATTGACTTTTTATGTATCCCCTTGTTGAAGGGATGACTAGGGATCTACCTTGCAAGTAGTCTGAATCCAAGTAGTAGCTCGCTCGGGTTCCCTCTGTTGTCAGTTTAGGTCACATCCCCACTATAATATGATCTTAGGTCACATTTCATACATCATGGCATGGCATATTTTTATGTTATACTCCCCTTGGCTATGTGCATTCCTTTCGTATCACGTGTCCCTTTGTCATCTCATTTTGTCATACTATATTTTCATATGCATTGCATGCCCGCATACTTAGTACATATTTTGTAATAACCATACTTTTTATCTATATGTTCTAACCATGTAGGGACCGGTGACGACTCCTATCTTCTGTTGGACGACGAGTGACATCCTTGAAGTTATTTGCTTGTGGTGAGCCCTTTTGTTCAAGGGCAATAGCTACTTTCTATCTTTCTTGTAATGTTTATGTCCTTACTTTATGTATTGAGGTTGAGCCCCAAACTATGTCAAGGCTCCGCTCTATCTTGTGTAGAGTATATGTTGGACACACTAAAACTCTTGCACGTTGTATTATGTTTTGTTGGGATATTATGACTATTGGGATTTGTTTATGGAAAGGATGTTCTAATTATGCTTATGAATATGTTTATGGGCTTGTGAATGTTTGGAATGTGCTTATGTTGAAAGTCCCCTAACCCTGTATGCCCCCATAGCTTAAGTCTCACTTACCCGCCCCTTAGAAATACTTGTTATGTGCTATGTGATTCATGTTTATCCCATTCCCGGCAACATCCCTATAGCTTGAGTCCAAAGCCCCATTTCTCCTAGAATTATGTGTTATGTGTTTACTTTTTCGTGCTTCCGAACTGATGATGTGAGTAATGATGCTATGATGACCTAATCGAGAAATTAAGGGTTCTCCTTTGCCATGTCACATCTAGACCCCACTTCTGGGTCGTGATAACAATGGATCAGAGCCCTAGGTTTGTAAATGATCCTTGGAGTCCAACATGTTGCGTCGATTAGTGTCTTATTCATGGGTGTGATGTGTGCCATGCCTATGAATGGGAAACTATAATAAGGTTTTAGGAATTTGTCTCTTTTCATTATTTCCTTATTTCGTGCCGTGAGCTGTTACGACAAATTTCCTAAACTTTTGGTATTCTTATCACTCTTTTAGAACATGGCTCCTAGAAGAGCTCCCTTCTTCTGTCAAGCTCCAGAATTTGAGGAACAAGCCCCTCGGGCACCGGTAGAGGAGCAAGTGTCTCACGTTGAGTTCAGGAATGTGGTGTCCATGGTGGCCCAAGCAGTGGCTAACCAAGCTCGACCAACTAATCCTTTAACTATTGGTACTCCGGCCTCTAGGGTGAGGGATTTTACCCAGATGAACCCTCCGGAGTTTTTTGGCTCAAAAGTGGACGAGGATGCTCAAGAGTTCATTGATTAAATCACTAAAGTGTTGACCACAATAGCTGTTACTTCTTAGAAGAAGGCTGAGTTGGTTGCATATCAATTGAAAGATGTGGACCAGCTGTGATATAATCAGTGGTTAATTGAGAGGATGGTTGATGTTAAGGTTGGGTAGGAAGAGTTCAAAATGGCCTTCCTTGACCGGTTCTTTCCTCTTGAACTTAGAAAGGCCAAAATTACCAAGTTCATCAATCTTTGACAGGGTTGTATGACTGTGAGGGATTATGCTCTCAAATTTACTAAGCCTTCCAAATATGCTCCTATGCTTGTATCTGACCCCGTGTAAGAATGCACAAATTCATTTTTGGTGTCTCTGATTTTGTTTTGAAAGAATGTCGTATGGCCATGCTTATTTGAGATATGGACATCTCACGACTCATGACTTATCCTAAACAAATTGTGAGTTAAAAGCATAAGGAAAAAAGGGTGAGTGAAGCTAAAAGGCCCCGACTTGATGGTGGGTTCTCCAACTCCAAGAGTGGTTGTGGGTTTGGCCTATTTCAACAAGGACAACATTCAAATGTGAGGGTTGCTAATCCAAGGGTACCTCCTCCTAAGGCAGAAGTTGGGGGTGACCCCCAATTTCCTCATTGTGGTTAATATGGTGGTAGTCACATGGGTGAATATAGGAGGGTTACGAGTGCTTGCTATGGGTGTGGCAGTTTAGACCACGAGATCTCTAATTGCCCAAAGAATGATCAAGCAGTTCTCGGTGATCAAGGGAAACCAAAGTCTCCGGTTGGTGGTGCTCCTATGAATAACAGGTTTTATGCTCTTCATGCCCGCCAAGAGGTGGAGGAAGCTCTGGACGTCATGACATGTATGTTAAAAATCTTTTATTTCGATGCTTATGCTTTACTTGATCCGGGTGTAAATTTATATTTTGTGACTCCTCTGTTGGGTGTTAAATTTAGTTTGAGTCCTGAATCTCTAAGGGAAACTTATTCGGTGTGTACTCCCGTGGGTGAGTTTATTGTCGCCTGAAAAGTGTATTAGGGTTATCCTATCTCTGTTGCATAAAGTGTTCCCCGGTGGCCTTGTAGAACTTGAGATGTATGATTTTGATTTTATCCTTGCGATGGATGTATTGGTTGCATGCATCGTATTCAAGTTCCTAATGAACCCGTGTTGGAGTGGAAGGGTAGTGATTCTGTGGTTAAGGGTTGGTTTATTTCTTACCTCAAAGCCCGGAAGATTATTTGTAAGGGGTGCATTTATCATATTATGCGGATTAGATCTGTGGAGGGTGAGTCACCTAAGCTTGAATCGGTTCCGGTGGTTAATGAGTTTCCTGATGTTTTTCCTGAGGACTTGCCCGGTATTCTTCCCGATAGAGAAGTAGATTTTGGCATAGATCTCCTTCTGGTATTCCTCTTGATAGAGAAGAAGGATGGGTCTCTTTGAATGTGTATTGATTATCGACAATTGAACAAGGTGACCGTTAATAATAGGTACCCGTTGCTTAGAATTGATGACTTGTTCAACAAACTTCAATGGTTACTCATTTCTCTAAAATGGACCTTCGTTTGGGTTATCACCAGTTGAAGGTGAGAGAGTGTGACATTCCCAAGATAGCCTTTCAGACTCGTTATTGTCACTTTGAGTTAGTTGTGATGTCGTTCAGGTTGACTAATGCTCCGGTGGTGTTTATGGATCTTATGAATCGGGTGTTCAAGTCATTCCTTGATAATTTTGTGGTAGTCTTCATTGATGAGATGCTGATTTACCTTTGTAGTGAGCAAGGGCATATGGACGACTTGAGGTTGCTACTTCAAACATTGAGGGAGAAGCAATTATATGCCAAGTTTAGCAAATGTGTCTGGTGATGGCATTAAGATTGATCTTAAGAAAACTGAAGTGGTGAAGGATTGGCTTAGACCGTTGACTCTTTGGATATTCGAAGCTTCCTTGGTTTAGCTGGTTATAATAGAAGGTTTGTTGAAGGGTTTTCCTCTATAGCATCTCCATTTACTAAGTTGACTCAAAAGAAGGCCATAATTGTGTGGTCAAATGAATTTGAGAAACATTTCCAAACCTTGAAGGATCGACTTACATCGTCTCCGATTTTAACTTTTCCAAATGGGTTAGATGGGTTTGTGGTATATTGTGATGCATCACCTATTGGTTTGGGTTGGGTGCTTATGAAACATGGTAAGGTTATAGCTTATGCATCTCGGCAATTGAAGGTGCACGAACAAAATTATCCAACCCTTGATCTTGAGTTGGTGATGGTGGTGTTTGCTTTGAAAATTTGGTGACATTATTTGTATGGGGTTCATGTGGATGTCTTCTCCGATCACAAGAGTTTGCAATATGTGTTCACCAAAAGAGACCTTAATTTGAGGCAAATGAGATGGTTTGAACTCATCAAGGATTATGATATGAGCGTCCTTTATCACCCTGGCAAAGCTAATGTTGTGGCGGATACCCTTAATAGGATCTCTATGGGAAGTGTGACTCATGTGAAAGAGGGGAAGAAGGAGATAGTGAAAGATGTGCAATATTTGGCTAGATTTGGTATGAGGTTGGATGAATCCAATAATGGTAAAATTCTTATTCAAGGTGGATCCAAGTCTTCCTTGGTACATGATGTTAAGACGAAACAAGACCTAGATCCTTCCTTGGTAGAGTTGAAGAAGTTGGTTGCCGATGGAAAGATGGATATTTTCTCCCAAGAGAGAGATGGTATGCTACGATACCAAGACCGTTTGTGTGTTTTGGATGTTGATGGCTTAAAGGAGATTATCATGAAAGAGGCTCATAATTCTCAATATTCTATTCATTTGGGATCTACCAAAATGCACCAAGATTTGAGAGAGTTGTATTGGTGGCATGGTATAAAGAGAGACATAGCCAAGTTCATGTGGGAATTTCCTAATTGCCAAAAAGTAAAAGTGGAACATCAAAGGCCCGGTGGTTTGACCCAAGATATTGAAATTCCTACTTGGAAGTGGGAAGATGTGAACATGGACTTTGTGGTTGGGTTACCCCGTACTGGGGACAATTCAATTCTACATGGGTTGTGCTTGATAGGATGACCAATTCAACTCACTTCTTACCGGTTAAGACTACCTATAGTGCCGAGGAGTATTCCAAGGTGTATATTCAGGAGTAGGTGAGATTGCATGGTGTGCCAAGTTCTATTATATCAGATCGTTGTACTCAATTTACTTCTCATTTTTGGAAGTCTTTTAAAAAGGGACTTGGTACTAAGATCATGTTGAGCACCGCATTTAATCCTCAAACCGATGGGCAAGATGAAAGAACAATTCAAACCTTGGAGGACATGTTAAGGGCTTGTGTGTTGGAATTCAAAGGAAATTAGGATGATCATCTATCGCTCATTGAATTTTCCTACAACAATAGTTTCCATGCTAATATTGGTATGACTCCATTTGAAGCTTTGTATTGTGGGAGATGTAGGTCCCCGGCTGGTTGGTTTGAAATAGGTGAGACGACCTTGTTAGGCCTGAATTTGGTTGTTGAGGCCATTCAGAAAGTGAAGTTGATTAGGGAGAGATTGAAGATGGCTCAAAGTTACCAAAGGTATTATTCAGATATTAGGAAGAGGGATCTCGTATTTCATGTTGGTGATTGGGTGTATGTAAAAGTGTCTCCAATAAAAGGCATCATGCATTTTGGCAAAAAGGGCAAGTTGAGCCCCCGGTATGTCGGACCTTATGAGATTGTGTAGTGGGTTGGAAATGTGGCTTATAGGTTGGATTTTCCTTTGGACATGAGCTCCATTCATCCGGTATTCCATGTTTCCATGTTGAGGAAGTTGGTTGGTAATTCTAAGGCAATTACACCTTTGAAGGGTGTAACGGTTGAGGAGAACTTGACCTATGAAGAGGTGCCGATTGAAATTTGGATAGGCAAGTGAAGCGGCTTCACAACAAGGATTTAGCTTCGGTCAATGTGCTTTAGAGGAACCAAGATGTGGAGACTGCAACGTGGGAAGCGGAGTTGGACATGATGGAGTGATATCCCTATGTCGTCCAATCTACTCAATCCTAAGGTACTAGGTTCTATCCTTTTATGGTCCTAATTCTTTAAATTCTTTAGTTTCATGACATTGCATGCATACATGAGCACGAAAATGATTTAAATGATTTTTTGAAATGAGTTTTGAAAGACTTTCTAAATGATGCATGAACCATTATGAGTTATGGCTAAAATGTCTCTTGTTTGATTATTGTCCTCAAGCCATAGTTTTAGCTCATTCAAGGAAGAATGTTCCCAAGAGGAAGATGATGTAATGACCCAAAAAAATTTAAACTTTGTAATGGTTGGTCAAGGTTAGTGTTGAACTTTTCATGGTCATGGGTTGTATTCAAGTGGTCTGATTCAAGGGAATAATTTTGGTGGAAGGTTGTAAGGCCGTTTAGGAAGCACTGACTTTGATAGCGCATATCTTTTGGTACAAGATGAACTGTGTGGGATATTATCTATCAAATCAAATCTCTTTGGGTTATTTTTGCAAAGCAAATGATTTCACTCAATTTGGAGTTTGTATGTGAAAGTTATGGCCTTTGTAGTGAGACTGCCATAATTGAATGTATGCTGGAAAAGGGTTCCAGATTGGGATCTAAGAGTGGGACCACGAACCGTTTGGTGGTTCATAGTCTGTGGGGAGGGGGGGGTCCTTTGGGTTGATCCAATGTGTCCCTTGGAGTTGGGACCATGCTCTGGACCAAGTGTAGCCTCACGGACCACTTCACGGTCATTGTGAGCCATCACGGTCCGTGAAGCGTCCCGTGGGTTGGTCTAGTGAGCTGCCTAGGCTCAGGACTCTTTCTTGGACCAAGTATGGTTCCACGGACAGGACCACGACCCGTGAGTCGGTACACTGCCACAGGGTGTCCTCCGTGAAGCCTTATTTTCTATAAATTCTATCCATTTCATTAAAGGTTAATTCGTAACTTCGTCTAATCCTATGCCCTTTTTAGCCTTTATATGGTCTCCCAACTCCCCTAAATCAAACCCTAATCCCCTTTATGTCATTCTAACACTCTTCAATCCTCACCAAAATTCTCTCAATCCTCTTGACCTCCATTGATGAAAGCTTGAAGAAATTCGGGGAAAATCATCTTCCTTGCGAAATCATTCAATTCTCTTTACTAATCTATAGGTATGTGGGTTTGATTCATGGATTACGTTTCATCCATATAGACCGAATAACTCTCCTCTTTAAATTTTTAATTTAAGCATTCTTAAATTATGGGTTCTTTAAATTATGATGTATTTCATTGCGTTGAGTTGTAGGCTGTAGAAATTAGGTGATTTAATGATGATTTAAGTTTGAATTTTATGAAATGTATAGAAATTCTTGAAGGATCAATGTGCATGTCCCTTTAATGGTTTAATATGCATGGATAAATCGCATTAAGCTTGAAATTGGGATTTTCTCATGAATTATGTTAAATTATCTATTGAAATGTGGTTTAAAGTTTGATTCCTCCATTACCCATGCACTTGATTTCTCATTCATGGCATATGCATTGAAGAATGGTTATGATGAACCTCTTGTTAAGGGCATGACCCTCTTGTTATGATATGATATGTTAAGGCTTGTGATCACATAGTCTCTTGTTATGGCTCTTTGAGCATTATGGGTGCTTGCACGATTTTGATATTTTATGAAGGCTTGATATGATAAGCTATGTAGATGAGCTACTCCTAGATACGAAAATGTTTATGGAAATTCTTGTTGGCTTTTTATCCTGAGTATGGATATGGATTTGATCATGTTTTGGACTTGTCTAATTATGCATGGTTTTGAAAAGAATGTCAACTCTTCATTTTGGAAAAATCTTGCATGGATATATATATGGATTCTCGTGGGATGAGACTTAGCATCGAGGGATTGGAGTCAGGGTGGACTATCTCCAAGGGTCCATAATCCTTTTCGTCAATCAATGTGCCAACATGGGATATCTCCCTAGATGGGATTGACTTGTTATGTATCCCCTTATTGAAGGGTTTATTAGGGATCTACCTGGCAAGCAGTCTGAATCCAAGTAGTAGCTCGCTCGGGTTTCCTCTGTTGTCGGTTATGGTCATTTCCCCGCTATAATATGATCTTAGGTTGCATTTCATACATCATGGCATGACATATTGTTATGTTATACTCCCCTTTGCTATGTGCATTCCTTTCAAATCACGTGTCCCCTTGTCATCTCATTTGGTTATACTATATTGTCATATACATTGCATGCTCACATACTTAGTACATATTTTATGCTAACCCATACTTTTTATCTATACGTTCTAACCATGTAGGGACCAGTGACGACTACTATCTTCCGTTGGACAATGAGTGACATCCTTGAAGCTATTTGCTTGTGGTGAGCCATTTTGTTCAAGGGAAATAGCTACTTTCTATCATCCTTGTATTGTTTATTTCCTTACATTATGTATTGAGGATGAGCCCAGAACTATGTTGAGGCGCTGCTCTATCTTGTGTAGAAGTTATGTTGGACACACTAAAACTCTTGAATGTTGTATTATGCTTTATTGGGATATTATGACTATTGGGATTTTTTTATGGAAATGATATTCCGATTATGCTTATGAATATGTTTATGGGCTTGTACATGTTGGGAATGTACTTACGTGGAAAGTCCCCTAACCCGGTATGCCCCCATAGCTTGAGTCCCACTTACCCGCCCCTTAGAAATACTTGTTATGTGCCATGTGATTCGTGTTTGTCCCGTTCTCGGCAACATCCCCATAACTTGAGTACAAACCCCTGTTTCCCCTAGAATTATGCGTTATGAGTTTACTTTTTTGCACTTTCGAACCGATGATTTGAGTAATGATGCTATGATGGCTTGATCGAGGACTTACGGTTTCTCCTTCGCCAAGTCACATCTAGACCACACTTTCAGGTCATGACAAAATTAAACCCTAATTCATTTTAATTCTTTAAGGCCTCCAATTTCTCTCCCAAATTCTCTCAAATATCTCTCATCTTCCATTGAAGACCAAGCTTGAAATTGGGGAAAACTCAAGTCTTCATTAGAATCTTCTCAATCTTCTTGTTACATTCAAGGTATGTGGAATTGATTCATGGTTATTCTTTCAACCATGAAGACCCAAAGCTCCCTTTTCAATTTTGTTGAATTTTGCCTTCCTTTGGAATTGGGTCTTTCAATTTATGAATGTTTTGTTTCAATTAAAGTGTGGGTTGTGTAAATTTATTGATTTCAAAGTGAATTGAGCCCGTTATTGATGATTCCCATTGATTTTATGATGTTTCCAAAATGCATGTCCCTTTAGTCATTCAATTAAAGCATGGGTAGTAATGACTTTGTTTTAAATTGATAATTTCACTATGCTTCAGATATGAACTTCTTGTAATTGTAACTTAAATGATGATATCCAATACCCATGCTACTCTTGATCATCCACGCATCACATTCATGAGTATGAAAGGCTTGTTATGATGAAATTCTTGATAAGGGCTTGACCCTCATAATATGATATGTTATGGGAAATGACTAAGGTGATCACAAGTCTATGGTATAGCTCTTTGAGCAATTATGGGTGTTTACACCATTATGATATTATATGATATGTTATGATGATGCATGATATGATATGCTATTTAGATGAGCTACTCCTATTGCATTGGTCTTGGAAAATGGCTTTTGGAAACCCTTGTTGGCTTTTGAGGCTAACTGTGGAAAGACTTGAATTTTAATTTTGCTTTAAGTCCAATTGTGCATTATTTTAAACGAATGGTCAAATCTCCATTTTGAAAGCTTGTTCATGTGTATATATTCTTATGAGATGAGACTTAGCACCAAGGGATTGGAGTTGGGCTGGACTATCTCCAAGGGTCCATACTCCTTTCCGTCAAACCATGTGCCACCATGGGTTATCTCCCTTGATTGGATTTACTTGTTATGTATTCCCTTTTTTAAGGGTTGACTAGGGATCTACCTGGCAAGTAGTCCAATTCTAAGTAATAGATCGCTTGGTCTCTCATGTTGTCAGTTGAAGTCACATCCCCGCTATGATATGTATATAGGTTTGCACTTCATGCATCACAACATGACATGGCATATTGTTATGATATAAATTCCTTTAGCTATGTGCACTCCTTTTCGTACCATGTGTGCCCTTGTCATCTAGGCTTGTTGTAGGATCATGTGCATGCGCATGGCATAAACGCATACTTAGTGCATTATATATGCTAACCCATACTCTTTGTCTACATGTTCTAACCAAGTAGGGATCGGAGACAATTTCCTTCCACCATTGGACCTTTAGCGGAGACTTGAAGAGTTTCTTATGGTGAGCCCTATACTCCAAGTGCAATACCCAGTTTCATCAACCTTTGTCTTTACGTTTTGTTCCTTTACTGTATGACTTGAGGGTGAACCCGGAATATATCAAGGTGTCGTCTTATCTTATGTAGAGGCATTGTTGGACATATAGAACTCTATTGTATGTTATGCTATGTATTTTTTGAAATGATATGACTGCCTATGTTCGACTATGGTTCCTTATGTTACAATTTCATTTCCGCTTATGCTAGTATGATATGTTTTGATTGAGAATGTGCTTTGTGGAAAGTCCCTAACACGTTTTGCCCCCATAGCTTGAGTCATGCTTACCCTCCCTTTAGAACGTAATTGTTATGCGCTATGTGATTAATGCTTATCCCATTCCTGACAACATCACCATAGCTTGAGTCCAAAGACCTGAAATCCCCTAGACTTACATGCTTTTTGTTTATTACATGCGCTTCCAAATCAATGACGTGTGTGATGATTCTATGATGGCTTGATCAAGGACTTTTGTGTTGTCCTTCGCTATATCACATCTAGGCCCTACTTTCGAGTCGTTACAAAGATGGTATTAGAGCCTTAGGTTTGTAAATGATCCTCGGAGTCTAACATATCGATTCAATTAGAGTCTTGTTCATGG
Source organism: Solanum aculeatissimum (assembly GCA_038996855.1). Lineage (NCBI taxonomy): Eukaryota > Viridiplantae > Streptophyta > Magnoliopsida > Solanales > Solanaceae > Solanum > Solanum aculeatissimum. The sequence continues at coordinate 14,274 of JBCEWC010003995.1, read as the reverse complement.
GTGTGATGTGCGCCATACCTATAAATGAGAGGCTATTTCTCACATCATTATCCCCTTATGTTGTGTTGTGAGTTGTTTTGAAAAGTTTCCTAAAATAGGGTGTTCTTGTTACTCTTTCAGAAGATGCATCCTAGAAGAGCTCCCCTTCCCAGACAGGCTCCTGCCTATGAGGAACAAGCCCCTAATTAGCCTGTGGAGGAACAAGTAACTCACGTTGAATTTTAAAATGTGGTGTGTATGTTGGCTCAAGTGGTGGCTAATCAAGCCTGGTCTAAAAATCCCATGAATGGAGGCACCACAACTTCTAGAGTGAGAGACTTGACCCGGATGAATCCTCCAGAATTCTTTGGTCCAAAGGCTGATGAGGATGCCTAAGAGTTCATTGATGAACTTACAAAGGTGTTGACTATTATGGGTGTTAGTTCTTAGGAGAAGGTTGAATTGGCTATGCATCAATTGAAGGATGTGTCTTAGGTGTGGTACAATCAGTGGTTAGTGGAAAGGACTGAAGATGTTAAGGTTGGTTGGGAAGAGTTCAAGGCAACTTCTTTGGACCATTTCTTCCCTCTTGAACTTCGAGAAGCCAAGATGACTGAATTTATCAACCTCAAACAAGGTATCATGTCTGTGAGGGACTATTCCCTCAAGTTTACCAAGCTCTCAAAGTATGCTCCCATGTTAGTAGTTGATCCCTGTGCAAGAATGCACATGTTCATCCCTGGTGTCTCTGACTTGGTTGTGAGAGAATGTCACACTACCATACTTATTCGAGACATGGATATATATAGGCTCATGACGTATACTGAACAGATTGAGGGTGAGAAGCTCAAGGAGAAGAGGCTGAATGAATCCAAGAGATCCCAGTTTGATGGTGGGTTCTCCAACTCTAAGGGTAGTGGCGGATTTGGTTGATTCCAACAAGGCCAAGGTTTAAATATGAAGATTGCTAACTAAAGGATGCCTCCTCCTAAGGCACATGTTAGGGGTGGTCCACGAGCTCCCCGATGTGGTCGGTGTGGGGGAAGCCATTTGGGTGTGTGTAAGAGGGCTTTGAGTGCTTGCTACGGGTGTGAAAGTATGAATCAAAAGATTTCTGATTGTCCAAGGAACACCAAGAGAGATAAAGTGGCTCCAATGGGTCAGGGGAAGCTAAAGGCTCAGCTTGATGGTGCTCCAAGGAACAATAGGATTTATGCTCGTTATGCCCGACAAGAGGTGGATGAGGCTCCGGACTTCGTGACTTGTATGTTAGAAGTTTTTGATTTTGATGCTTGTGCTTTACTTGATCCCAATGAAAATTTATATTTTATGACTCCTCTGTTGGCTGCTAAATTTAGTTTAAGTACTGAAACTTCGAGGGAACCTTATTTGGTGTATACTCTCTTGGGTGAGTCAATCATTGCCCGAAAAGTGTATCAGGCATGTCCTATCTCTGATTTGCATAACGTTTTCCTCGGTGATCTTGTGGAACTTGAGATATATAAGTTTGATGATATTCTTGGGATGGATTAGTTGCATGCCTCGTATGGCTCAGTTGATTATAGAACTAGGCAAGTTAAATTCCAAGTCCCTAATGAGCCCGTATTGGAATGGAAGGGTAGTGATTCCATGGTAAGAGGTCAGTTTATTTCCTACTTCAAAGCTCGGAGAATGATTTACAAGGGATGCATCTATCATATTGTAAGGGTAAGAGATGTGAAGGGTGAGTTACCAATGCTAGAATGGGTTCTGCTAGTTAATGAATTTCTCGATGTGTTTCTTGAGGATTTGCCCGACATCTCTCCCGATAGAGAAGTAGATTTTAGCATAGATCTCCTTCTAGATACTCAATATATTTCCATTCCTCCTTACCATATGTCTCCGGCCAAACTAAAGGAGTTGAAGGAACAATTGAAGGACTTGTTGGAGAAGGGTTACATTAGACCAAGTATTTCACCTTGGGGTGCTCCCGTATTGTTTGTAAGAAAGAAGGATGGTTCACTTTGAATGTGTATTGATTATCGACAGTTGAATAAGGTGATAGTCAAGAATAGGTACCCGTTTCCTTAAATTGATGACTTGTTTGATCAACTCCAAGGGGCTACTCATTTCTCTAAAATAGATCTACGTTCAGGTTACCATCAGTTGAAGGTAAGGAAGTGTTATATTCCCTAGACGGCCTTTCGGACTCGTTATGTGCATTTTGAATTTGTAGTGATGTCATTTGGGTTGACCAATGCTCTGGCGATGTTTATGGATCTCATGAATTGGGTATATAAGCACTTCCTTGAACGTTTTATGGTGGTGTTCATCGATGAAATCCTCATTTACTCCCGAAGATATCGGGATCATAGGAATCACTTGAGGTTGGTGCTCCAAACCTTGAGGGAGAAGCAGTTGTTCGCCAAGTTTAGCAAGTGTGAGTTTTTGTTGGGGAAAGTTGCATTTCGTGGTCACATGGTGTCCCATAATGGTATTAAGGTTGATCTTAAAAAAATTGAAGCGGTGAAAGATTGGCCTAGACTATTGACTCCATCAGATATTCAAAGTTTCCTTGGATTGGTCGGTTATTATCGGAGGTTTGTTGAAGGATTTTCTTCCATTGCTTCCCCATTGACCAAATTGAATTAGAATAAGGCTAAGTTTGTGTGGTCGAGTGAGTGTGAAAAGAGCTTCCAGACTTTGAAGGATCAACTCACGTCAGCTCCTATTTTGACCTTACCCAATGGGTTAGATGGGTTGATGGTGTATTGTGATACTTCGCGAATTGGGTTGGGTTGTGTGCTTATACATCTCGGCAATTAAAGGTGCATGAGCAAAATTATTAACCCATGATCTTGAATTGGCAGCGGTGGTGTTTGCTCTAAAGATTTGGAGACATTATATATATAGGGTTCACATGGATGTTTTCACCGATCAGAAGAGTTTGTAATATGTGTTCATCCAAAGAGATCTTAACTTGAGGCAAAGGATATGGTTGGAACTTCTCAAAGATTATGACATGAGTGTCCTTTACCATCCCGATAAGGCAAATACTATAGAGGATGCCCTTAGTAGGCTATCTATGGAAATTGGGTCATATGTGGATGAGGGGAAGATGGAGATAGTGAAGGATGTGCACCGGTTGGCTATATTGGGTATTAGATTGACCGACTCAGAAAATAGTGGTATTTCTGTTCAAGGCGGATCCGAGTCTTCAGTGGTGATGGATGTCAAGGAAAAGCTAAACTTAGATCCTTTTTTGGTGGAGTTAAAGAAATTGGTTGTCGAAAGAAAGATTGAGGTTTCTCCAAAGGGGGAGATGGTATGCAATGATACCAAAATTGATTGTGTGTTTGGGGTGTTGATGGCCTAAAGGAAATTATCTTGAGTGAAGCTCATAATTCCCAATATTCTATTAATCCAGGATCCACTAAGATGCATCAAAGTTCGAGGGAGCTGTATTGGTGGCATGGCATGAAGAAAGACATAGCCAAATTCGTGTTGAAATGTTTGAATTGTCAACAAGTGAAGGTGGAACACCAAACGCCTAGTGGCCTAACCCAAGATATTGAGATTCCTACTTGGAAGTGGGAGGATGTGAGTATGGACTTCATAGTTGGGTTGCCTTGTACTCGTAAACATTTCGACTCGATATGGGTTATTATTGATCGGATGACCAAGTCGGCTCATTTCTTAAACGATCAAGACTACTTCTAGTTCCGAAGAGTATGCTAAAATGTATATTTGGGAGTTGGTAAGGTTGCATGGTATACCAAGGTCAATTATATCGGATCGTGGTACTCAATTCACTTCCCATTTTTGGAGGTCATTTCAAAAGAGACTTGGTACTAAGATCAAATTGAGCACCTCCTTCCATCCCCAAACCAACGGAAGAGCCGAGAGGACAGTTCAAACCTTGGAGGACATGTTAAGGGCTTGCATGTTGGAGTTCAAGGGAAATTGGGATGATCATCTACCGCTTATTGAGTTTGCCTATAATAATAGTTTCCATTCTATCATTGGTATGGCCCAGTTTGAAGCTTTGTATGGTAGAAGGTGTAGATCCCCAATGGGTTGGTTTGAGATAGGTAAGGCGGCATTGTTAGGCCCGAACTTGGTTGTTGAGGCCATAGAAAAGGTGAGGTTGATTAGGGAGAGATTGAGGATGGCTCAAAGTCACCAAAAGTCCTATTCGGATGTTAGGAAGAGGGATCTCAAATACCACGTAGGTGATTGGATTTATATGAAAGTATCTCTTATGAAAGGCGTCATGCGATTTGGTAAAAAGGGCAAGTTGAGCCCTCGGTACGTCGGACCATATGAGGTGGTTGAACGAATTGGCAATGTGGCTTATATATTGGGGTTGCCTTGGGAGATAAGCTCTATTCATCCAGAGTTCCATGTTTCGATGTTGAGGAAATTGGTTAGTGACCCTACGGCCATTACACCTTTGGAGGGTGTGATGGTTGAGGAGAATTTGACTTATGAAGAGGTATTGATTGAAATTTTTGATAGACAAGTGAAGTGACTTCACAACAAGGAGGTGACTTCAGTTAAGGTGCATTGGAGGAACCAACATGTGGAGAATTCTACATGGAAAGCAGAGTTGGACATGATGGAGCGATACCCCTATCTTTTCTAATCCACTCAAGCCTAAGGTACTAGGTTCTATCCTTTCTAATGGTTCTAATTCTTTAAATTCTTGAGTTTCATGACATTGAATACATACAGGAGCATGAAAATTATTTAAATGATGTTTTGACATGAATTTTAAATGGCTTTGAAAATGATTCATGTTCCATTATAAGTTATGATAAAAATATTTCTTGCTTGATTGACTTCCTTAAGTCTTGGTTTAGCTCCTTCGAGGACGAATGTTACCAAGCGGAAGATGATATAACGGCCCAAAATTGTTTTAACTTTGTATTGGTGGGTAAAGGTCTGTTTTGAACTTGTTATGGTTTGTTAGTGATGATCATGGATTCTATTTAAGTGGTGATATTCAAATGGATCATGTTTGTGGAGTTTTGTATGGAATCGTGTGGAAGGACTGACATTGGTGGGACATATATTATTGTATGAGATGAACTGTGTAGGCTACGACATATCAAATCGAATCTCTCTGAGTTATCTTCACATCATAATTGATTTCACTAGATTTGAATTTCGGATGTGGAAGTTATGACCATTACAGTGAGACTATCCATGCACAGAAGTATTCTGGAAATGAGGGATACTGTTTTGGAAATAAGGCACTACCTTACGGGAGGGGCCACAAGCCGTATGGAGGCTCATGACCCATGATGTGCCTCCGTGGACTAATCCAGTGCATTCCAGGGGTGTTGGACCAAGGCCCCAGACCAAGTGAAGCTCCAAGGACCACTTCACGGTCCGTGTGATGCCCCACGATCTGTGAGGTGCCTTCACGGAGTGGTCCAGAGACTGCCTAGACCGCAGATCCAGGACTCCAGACCAAGTATAGCTCCACCAACCAGTGTACGGTACGTGTGCAGCTTCACGGATCACGAGTCCTGTCATGGAGTGATCCAAAAAGTTTTCCAAGATTCCAAGTCAAGGCATGAACCAAGTTAAGCCACATGGTAGGGCTCACTGTCCCTGAGCCACTACACGAATCATGTGGGTGTTTCCGTTAGCGACTGTTTCAGTTATTTACTCTGTTTGATTAGTGGTTAAATTGTAATTTTAATTATTCCTAGGGCTATTTTAGCCTTTCTAAACTCTCCTAAAAACCCTAAATTTAACCCTAATTCATTTTAATTCTTTAAGGCTTCCAATTCCTCTCCCAAATTCTCTCAATTTTCTCTCATCTTCCATTGGAGACCAAACTTGAAATTGGGGAAAACTCAAGTCTTAATCAAAATCTTCTCAATGTTCTTGTTACATTCAAGGTATGTAGGATTGATTCATGGTTATTCTTTCAACCATGAGGACCCAAAACCCCCTTTTCAATTTTGATGAATTTTGACTTCCTTTGGAATTGGGTCTTTAAATTTATGAATGTTTTGTTTCAATTAAAGTGTGGACTCTATAAATTTATTAATTTCAAAGTGAATTGATCCCTTTATTGATGATTCCCATTGATTTTAGGATGTTTCAAAAATGCATGTCCCCTTAGTCCTTCAATTAAAGCATGGGTAGTAATGACTTTGTTTTAAATTGATGATTTCACTATGCTTTGGATATGAACTTCTTGTAATGGTGACTTAAATGATGATATCCAATACCCATGCTAATCTTGATCATCCATGCATTGCATTCATGAGTATGAAAGGCTTATTTTGATGGAATTCTTGATAAGGGTTTGGCCCTCATGTTATGATTTGTTATGGGAAATGACTAAAGTGATCACATAAAGTTTATGTTATGGCTCTTTGAGCAATTATGGGTGTTTACACCATTATAATATGATATGATATTTTATGATGATGCATTATATGATATGCTATGTATATGAGCTACTCCTATTGCATTGGTCTTGGAAAATGGTTTTTGGAAACTCTTCTTGGCTTTTGAGCCTAACTACGGAAAGACTTGAATTTTGATTTGGCTTTTAGTCCAATTATGCATTGTTTTGAACGAATAGTAAAATCTCTATTTTGAAGGCTTGTATATGTATATGTATTCTCGTGGGATGAGACTTAGCACCGAGGGATTGGTGTCGGGGTGGACTATCTCCAAGGTTCATACTCCTTTCCGTCAAACCATATGCCACCATGGGTTATCTCCATTGATGGGATTGACTTGTCATGTATCCCGTTGTTCAAGGGTTGACTAGGGATCTACCTGGCAAGTAGTCCAATTCCAAGTAGTAGCTCACTTGGTTTCTCATATTATCGGTGGAGGTCACATCCCCACTATGATATCTATATATGTTTGCATGTCATGCATTACGACATGACATGGCATATTGTTATGATATAAATTCTTTTGGCTATGTTAACTCCTTTCCGTACCATGTGTGCCCTTATCATCTAGGCTTATTGTAGGATCACGTGCATGTGCATGGCATACCCGCATACTTAGTTCATTATATGTGCTAACCCATACACTTTATCTACATGTTCTAACCCATACACTTTATCTACATGTTCTAACCATGTAGGGACCGGAGATGCTTTCCTTCCTCCGTTGGATGTTTAGCGGAGACTTGAAAAGTTGCTTGTGGTGAGCCCTATTCTCCAAGGGAAATACCCAATTTCATCCACCTTTGTCTTTATTTTGTGTTCCTTTACTGTATGACTTGAGGGTGAGCCCGGAATATGTTGAGTCCCCGTCTTATCTTATGTTGAGGCATTGTTGGGCATATCGAACTCTATTGTACATTATGCTATGTGTTTCTTGAAATGATATGACTACCTATGTTCGACAATGGTTCCTTATGTTATGATTTCATTTTTGCTTATGCTAGTATGATATGTTTGGATTGGGAATATGCTATGTGGAAAGTCCCTAACCCTTTTTGCCCCCATAGCTTGAGTCATACTTACCCGCCTATTAGAATATAATTGCTATGTGCTATGTGATTCATGCTTATCCCATTCCCCACAACATCCCCATAGCTTGAGTCCAAAGCCCCAGAATCCCCTAGACTTACATGTTATTTGTTTATTATACGCGTTTCCAAACTGATGATGTATGTGATGATGCTATGATGGCTTAATCAAGGACTTTGAGGTTCTCCTTTGCCATGTCACTTCTAGGCCTTACTCGAAGGTCGTGACAGTTGGTCACGACATGTGCAAACAATGTGATAATATTTTGATATACAACATGAGTAAACCCTTCTTCTTGGGGTCCTATTTGGGTCGGAGGAGACTAATCCTCTTCTTGAATAGGGTCCCTTTGTGGAATTCTTCTTAGAGGCATTATCTAGAAGCATAAAACGCCACTCATTAGAAATGGGAAGTCTTAAGTCAAGTCCTAAAACATGACATAGTTCGTGAAAAAGTGAATAATTTCCTAAATACCTCATAGACTCCTAATCATAGTTGTGGCGCACTTCAAAATGATGAAAAAGACTCTACTAGACACGATATGTTAGATTTATAAGGACTATTTATAAACCTATTACTATAATATCAAGAATGGCATGACCTAAGCCTAAGGCCTAGGAGTGACATGATTATTTGGAAATCTGGAGGTACCCCCAAACAAGCCTCATAGCATCCATATGTACATACTTTTTCAAGAAGCGTCGATCAATCCTCAACAAATAGTGCTACAGGGATTTGGAACTTAGGACGCACTCTGTGGGAAGGGAAATAATGAATTTCACAACATTCATTCACAACAAGTAACTATAAGGGAAGGGATCATAGGATGCACTCCATGGGGATTAGGATCTTATGAAATTTACCAGTTGCTAATATAATCAAAGCAACATCATACATGGAATAGGGACTAAGGGATAGTCTTTATAGATACATAAGCATCACACGAGTCATATATAACATATTATCCAACAACACCTCTAGTCATGAGTGGAATGGAGGCCAAGACATGTTCTGGGATCAGCATCAAATGTAAATAAAAAAAGTAGCAATGTCTAACATAGGTAGATAAAAAATGGATGTAGCCTTCCAATTTCAGGACTCACCACAAGTCTTTCACACATAAAAATATCCACGAGGTGGTGGATGTGGAAGAGCTCCAATCCCCACATGGTTAGATCATGTAGGCAAAAAGTATGTGTTAGTAATTTGAATGTACTAAGTATGTCGAATGCAATGCAACAAAAGATTATAAGCCATCATAGACTAGATGAATAATCATATACAAATGTAATAAGCTCAATATAACATAAATTATCAATGTCTTAATTAAAACATGCATAGGAGGTAAACTTATAAGTTCATAACATAGCATACATATGTGGATGGAGACCTTAATATTAACACCATGCGAGCTACTGCATCCAAACCCAATGTTTCCTCCATACCAGAAAAGGGGTTGTCTACATGTCAAAGTAAACCATAATCTCACCTTACGGCATGACCTTTTTTGTGTGTATTACATAACCTAGTTGGATCTATTAGTGTAAGCCCATCTAAGAAAATAGTAATAACCTATGGTGGCATAGAGTGTGGCGACAATAGAAATCTACCAAGGTCCTCTAAGTGTTAAGTCAACATCCCACTGAACATAAATCATAAAGATAATCTTAACATGCAAAGTCTTGTAAATCATAAACCATAATAGCAGTATCTCATTAAAATTTGTGACCCCTTTAAGTGAGCATTTTATTTCACAAGAGGGTGTATCATAACATAAAAAAAATGGATTTATAATCTTGCATAATTTTCATGAAATATCCATAGATTCATAATATACTTGATAACCCTTAATCATTCATAATATTCATGACTTGCATAGCTTGTAAATAAGCCTTTCATCAACATAAGATACTTCATCATATAAATCTTAATTGCAAAACACTGTAGATTTATGCACAGGGACTTTAATATCATGAAACTCAAGAGTGTTGGACATGAATGAAGTAGGACATGACCATTTGAAAACATTCAAAATTACCCACCCAGCATCATCAAAGAAAACCCCCTTTTTAGAGCATCATAAAACCATCAAAAAGTCCATAAATCTTCATCGCAATTCATAATAGGATAACTTACATAGCTTAATCAGCATAAATTCTTCATAATTTCAACCTTTAAAATGTAAAGTAATGCATTTCAAATAAATAATTGATAATTTCCAACTCGAATCATGCATATGAAGAATAATAGGAAGTACTCATAAAGAAATAACTCTTTAAATTAAAGGATTAAGTTGAAAATGATTCTGGACTCCATGGGTAAAATGACTCATGGAAGAAGAAATATGCATGCTTTAATGTACTTAAAGAAGACAAGAGAATCTTGAAGTCCCCTTGAACCTTGGTCCTTAATGGGAGAGTTTTGAAACCCTATGAACTTGGGAGAATTTGGAAGAAAAATATTGGAGAGTTTTGAGAGCATCTTAGGAGTTTTAGAGAGTGAAATAGGCCTACAGATGGTGGAATGTTTTAGTATTCTCGTTTATAAAGATTCAGAGATTTAGCCCAGTTTCCCTTACTTATATCTTAAAATCTTTTAAAAATTTTGTACTGTGATACAACGGGAATGCGACATGGACTTGTTTCGGTGTAGCTCATTTTTGCACGAAGTTTAATTTTCTTCTATTTTTGGTCTCATATGATTCTTGGTCGTTTTACACTAAAATAAATCATCCGCAATGCAGAGAAGTCATGTACCCCTCTTGAAAATGCAAAAATTATTTTTCAATATGGTTGACTTAAAAATTGAAGGAGACCATTTTCCCATACAATTATTCCTCCTAATCAACAATACAACCTTGAATTTTTCAAAAAATATACAAATGATGTGTTATGTAATGAATCGATTCTAAGGTATCCTAAGGCTCTTCGAATGTGTTATAACCCATTAGTAGAGGCTTGGTCAGTTATGTAGCTTTGTGGATCCACTTAGAAATATAGAGGTATACCGTGGGAGTGACTTCCTCCTTTACTTTGGTGTAAGGGAAACATTGAGATTCCATATTATAGATCATATGGTTTATATCAGTTAACAGTAACTCTCAAATGTTTTCATGATATCTCACTTGCTTTTTTTATATCGCACATATGCTTATAATCTGTCACAAGGTTAAAAGTTTTTCATATAAAGGCTTATGGTATATTTTCCATGACTCAATACTCTTACTATGATTTTAAGTTCCATTATGACTTATGATATTTTACAAGGCTTATGATTTTCTTAAAAGTGACTCATGACAATATTGCATACTATGGCATCATGGCATTCATGACATCTTGGTATGATAATCTCTTCTTTACCGTGCTTCTATATATGTGTGTGTGTCCTTGTTCATGTATCATGACTATGGTGGTTATCATTATATACCTATAATGTATTGCATGATAGCATACTTAGTATATTCAAATATAAAAATGCATACTCTGTACCTAATTTATATCACAACATAGATGCAGCAGCCCTTCCTTATCCTCCTGGCTAGATTCAGGCTTCTTAAAAATACAGAGTGGGTGGGTCCTCATACTTCGGGGATGGATCCTATTTGCTTTTAGCTTTTCATGTTATACTTGATGAGGCAATATTTACTTTACGTTGAGGTTGATCCAGGACCTCTCTAAGACCCTATCCATGCTCATGTCTTAGAGGCATTTTATGATATGATGTACACGTTTTAGACTTGTATTTCTTTTGATGTCTTGTATGACTCTTATGCTACAACTTCAGTTATATTCAGCTTACGCTTATATTATTTCATTTTTATTTACCTTGTACGCTTATGATATGTTAAGGAGGCTAGTTTTGGGTTCCTTCAGGGATCGTATTTGCCATGTTATGAGTAAATCATAGGCTTGGATCGTGACAATTACAAATTCTCTTAGGTGTACTCCTTCATTTGTTGGTATGGTAATGTTTCACAGTTGTAGCCAAAAAACACATATTCTAATAAGCATCTAAATAGAAAATTAAATGAATGATAAGATTATTAAATAAAAGATTTCAATTACAAAAGACAAACCTACCAGAAAATAGACCAAAAGGATTAACAAATTAAAGTAAAGTCGAACGAGAAAAAATTAAAGGTCCATGAGAATCTAAATAAGAGAGAGCTCATGGAGTTAGAGTAAAAAACAATTCCTAACATCAATCTCAAAACAAAGAGTCTATGTAATCACTAAACTAGAAAATTTCAAAGAATAGATCGTAAGTCAAATTCAGAATGACATTATTATTTGTTAGAAAATATTACACAGCGAAAACATTCTCAAGATCATATTGCTTACATGAGTTATAAACAATAATCGTAAACACGTATCACACGTAAAGTATACAAAAATTAAATAATTTAAGAAATATCTCTCGAAGCGTATGCAAATATCTTGAATCAAACTAGATTCCAGATCCGTGGTCTTCTAAAGTGATCGCAAATTAACACGTTGGTAGTGTTTCCACCTTTAATGAACCTAAAGGTCCATCTCGGACCAACCTTGAAATCCTATCTAGATTTATAATACATAGACGCAAGTGCCATAAATAGGTCTCATTAAATTAAGAAGAACACTTTCTTTTACTTGAAAGGTTGATATTATCCAGTTTTTTAGTTTGTTGCAGTTCTAGAAAGACATTAATAATAAAAAGGCGATCAATCAATGAACCCGCAGAGATAAAATGTTTATTATAACTAATAACACAACCGTTATCAAAAAAATTAACATCATAACCATTTCTCAAAACTTTAGAAACTAAAATCAAATTTCTTCTAACAGCGGGCGCATATAATATGTCTTTCAAAATTAAAACTCTACCACTACCAAATAAAATGCTAAGATTTCCTAATGCTAAAGCTGGATCCCTTGAGCCATCTGCTTGAAAAATACAAAATTCACCTCTAATCAGCTTGCGCGTTTCTTGAAACCTTTGCAAAGTAATGTAGATGTGATCAGTGGCTCCTGAATCTACACACCATGAAGTGGTAGAAACAGCCGTTAAACATGTTTCAACGACAAGTGAAAGTGAGTTACCTGAGTTGTTCTTCTTCTTGGCTAAGAGAACTGGACACTGCGCCTTCCAATGGCCTGGCATCTTGCAATGAAAACACTTGCCCTTAGGTTTTTTTACGCCTCCAGTTGAAGGTGCAATTGTCTTACCTTTTTGAGTCTTTTTCATCCTTTGTCCACCTTTCGATTTAGAAGTAGAACCTTTCTCAACATATAGTGCCCTAGATAGTACCTATTTTTTGATAATCGTCTCTGCCACCTGCAGCTCATTCAATAATTGCGCCAAAGATAAACTCATTTTATTCATATTATAGTTTAGGCAAAATTGTTGAAAGCTGTCTGGCAAAGATTGCAGTAGCATCTCAACTTGAGAATCATTATCGAGCTCCTAGGACATCTAGTTCATTCAGAAGACTTATCATCTTCAGAACATGGTCTCTAACCGGAGTGCCTTCAGTCATCTTAGTGTTCATGAGATCTCTCATGGTAGTCTGCTTAGTTGCGCAACTTTGGTCCCCAAACATTTGTTTGAGATTCTCCAAAATCTCAAAAGCAGATAACGTAGCTTGATTTTGATGTTGCAGTGCATTTGACATTGAAGCCAGAATGTAACACCGCGCCATCTCATCAACCTTTTGGCATCTTTGATAAGCGAGTTTTTCCTCATCACTAGACTCTTCATCAGGTTTCAATGGACACTCTTCATGGAGTACACATTTGTACTCTTCAACAGTTAACACAATGTCAAGATTTCTTCTCCAGTCAACATAATTAGGACCCTCAAGTTTATTTTGACTTAAAATAGTGACAATGTGATTAAAAGGAGACATGTTGAATCTGAGATTGAAAAAGTTACAATAGATCAATATATAATCATATAAACATTGAGTATTAAATTCAAACTCATCACACACATATATATTCATGCATCTTGAATAGTCAATCGTTGGGATTGGAGAACTACTTATACAATATACATATGTAATCACTGATTATTCACTTCATAAACTTATACAGACCTAACTCAGTTGGAGAGTTTACTATTAGTTTAAGTCAAGTGAAAGTTATAAACCTTAGTTACATTGATCCAATCACATATTACTCAGTTTGGGATAGTTAATATAGATTATCAAACTAGCAATTAAATACGTAATGACTTGTATTAAACTCATCTGTTAGGGAGGAAGGTCTAACCCAACAAATAAATTTAATAATTCATTACTATTTAATTTATTTTATTTTACTTTTGGTAATTATAGAAAAGGAAGTAAAATTCATAAACCCTACTTACATTGATACAATCATATATTACTCAGTTTGGGAGAGTTAATATATATTACCAAACTAGCAATTAAATACGTAATGACTTGTATTAAATTCATCCATTAGGAAGGAAGGTCTAAGCCAGCACATAAATTTAATACTTCATTACTATTTAATTTTTGATAATTATAGTGAATTTTTTTTTTATTACCATGTAATTTTATTTATTTTTTTCAAATTTTATTCCAAATTAATTTTCTGTGCAAATTATATTATAAAATCAGAAAATAGACGGAAACACCCAAAAATCCATCAATTTTCAACTTGATTAGAATTTGTGAAAATCTCAAAAACACACTTTTCCTCTTGTCTCTTTTTCTATTGGATTTCTAGGTTAGGAGAATCCCCTATTTATAGAGTACCTTTCCAAATCCAAAAGTAAGAAGGAAATCCCCTTTTCTTGAAATACAAGAAACCTTCTT
>JBCEWC010003994.1:0-28514 GCA_038996855.1 Solanum aculeatissimum | reverse complement strand
ATATATAGTCATAAGGAGAATATCAAGAAAACCTTCATAAGGATTCAATTCATTCACAATTAAACTATCACAAAGAATTATGCATAGAAACTCAATTCTCTCGAAATTTTGTTATCATCATCAGTAAGGGCACATAGGAGAACAATCTCATGCTTTAAGTTAGCCTTACATATCTGGAAATTGAAAAACAATCACAATTCAAAGGACCACCTTTGAAAATTGGAAGCCCTAGCCTTTCTCCTCCAATCGTTTTGCTCTCAAGGAGTTTAAGTATCGAATGAGCGAGAATTACCCTTAGGATACTGATAAGGAGCCTTAATAGACACCAAAATGTCATGGATTTATAAAACAAAGAATGGAAAAAGTCAAAATTACCCTTCAAGAAAAATTGTTGAAGTGGATCACAAACCTCATTTTTAGCCCGTGAAATAGGTCACGGATCGTGGCCCTCTCTCGTGAAAAACCAAAGCAAAATATTAATTTCTGGAACTTAATACGAAACCTCTCATATGGGTTGTGGAATAGGTCACGAGTCGTGTTTCAGTCTTGTGGAAAGACAAACCAAAATATTGGTTTCTGAAACTTTATACGAAACCTCTCATACGGGTCGTGGAATAGGTCACGAGTCGTGTTTCACTCTCGTGGAAAGATAAACTAAAATATTAGTTTTGAAACTTTTTACGACTCAACATATGGCTCGTGAAACATGTCACGAGTTATGTTCCTTCTTGTGGATTCCCTTCCATATTAGCCAAAATTTTTAGCTTTTGGAACAACTTTTATGACCTGGTCCACGAGCCTAAACCAATCTATGGCTCGTAAACCCTTTCGTAAAAATAGGTCTGAGGACCTGTTTCACCTTCAAAATTATGAGGTGTTACACATATCCCTCTAGAATCCTCAAATTTTTAACCCACTCACATATTTCACATTTCTCATCCATGGTGAATGAAAAATTGGCCTTTAGCTTAACAATTTTGCCATTTGGTAGTTCTTGCAGCCACAAGTCTTTTCTCCTACAATATTCCTTTAAGTCTATTCTAGCTCTTGAGTTGTCTTTTGTCTTGCCTTTAACATTCATCACTGTGTTGAATAAGTTGTAAAAATAATTTTTTCAATATGCATTACATCAAGATTATGTCTTAGGAGATTATCCTTCCAATATGGCAACTCCCATAATATGCTTTGTTTGGTCCAATTATGTTCAACACCGTATCCTTGAAGTCTAGAACTTGGAGCTTCTATAACTTTAAGCAGTTAAGAAACTCTCTCCCAAATTTGATGCCCTGTCAGTGATGAGGGTTGAGGATCAATGTCAACCCTATTTTTTCTGAAAGCATGTTTCATCTTTCTGAACTTATGGTCCATTAGCAAGAATTGACGATGATAATCAAACCATGAATTTTTTCTGTCATGCTTTAGGGTGAAAGCCTTACTATGTTCCATGCAATAAGGAGAAACAAGATTTCTAGCAGTCATCCAACTAGACAACATACCATATGCAGGAAAATCATTAATAGTCCACATTAAACAAGCACGCATAACAAAATTTTGTTTAGTTGATATGTCATAAGTCAGTACACCTTTAAACCATAGCTGTTTAAGCTCATCTATAAGTGGTTGTAAATAGATATCAATTAAACTTTTTGGGTTATAGGGACTCGGAATAACACAACTTAAAAATATGAATGGAATTTTCATGCACATTTCAGGAGGAAGATTATATGGAGTTAGAAATACAGGCCAACAAGAATAAGGTATGGCAGAATATGAGAATGGTGTGAAACCATCTGCACACAGACTCAATCTGACATTTCTAGGTTCTCTAGCAAAGTCAGGATATACATTATCAAAATGTTTTCATGATTCTCCGTCATATGGGTGAGACAACACACCCGACGACCTTCTATATTCACGATGTCATCTCATATATGGGGTAGACCTCATCGATGCATACAACCTCTTCAATCTTGGAATAAGAGGTAAATAATGCATCGTCTTAATTAGAATCATCTTTCTAGCCGAACTCCTCTTATAACGAGCATGACCGTAAAACTTATAATTTTCCAAGTCACCATCAGTGTTGTAGTACAACATGCAACCGTTAACACAATAATAAATTCTATCATGTGACAATCCTAATTTGGAAATCAATTTCTTTGCTTGATAAAAGTTCTTGGGTATGTTAAACTCAAGATTAACCAACTCACCCCAAAGATCAACCATTGAGTCCATAGCCGCATTAGGAACATTCCATTCTGATTTAATATTCATTAATCTAACAGCAATAAACAAAGCAGAATGTGGACTCCCCTCACATAATGGTCGACTAGACTTTGCTAATTCTTCGTAAAAGTGTCTTGCTTCTTCATTAGGAGCTTCATTAAAAACTTATTCAGGTTCCAATCCCCCTTGAACTCCGAAAGCATCGTTAATAATTTCATAAACCCTATCATGCTCAAACGTGTCATGTTGATTCCTATCATGTTCAAATCAAATTTGACCATGTCGTACAAGCATATTATATTCATCCACAGACATCAAATTAAAAAATATACCATCCAGTGTATCTATTTCTCCATGGTCCACTCATACAAAATATCTAAGCTTAAATCCATTGCGATACAAATGCACCATAACTTCATCTGTACTAAAATATTTCATGCATTTACATGCACTACAAGGACACCTAACCAATTGATTTCTCTTAAAAAGATTGAGTATCATTGCATGATCAATGAAACTTCTAACACCGTAAAAATATGTAGATTTTAACCCATCACTATTTTCATAATACATATCATATATCCACAAACGGTGATTCATCTACAAAAAATTCACAACCTTAATTAATTAGTTCAAATATGTTCTTAAGTATCCTAAACTTGAAGTTCTAAATTATATTCTTATGTTAAAAATAATCCTAAAGTGTAACTTATGAAATTTCTTAAAGTATCAACAATTTCTAGTTAAAGTTAAGAAATCCTAATTAAGTTCACTATTTAAAATTCTAATAAAATCCCAAAGTTCAAGTTCCAAATTAAATCTAAGTTCAAGTTAAAAAACTACTAAAGTTCAACTTAAAAAAACCAAAAGTCCAAACTTTAAATTATATCTAATCAAAATTCACAACTTAAAGTTCAAGTTCTAAATTAAATCTAAGTTTTATTTAAAAACTACTATTTAAAGTTCAACTTAACAAATTATACTAAAGTTTAAGTTGTACATTATATTCAAGTTCAAAGTTCACAAATAAATTTCTAAAATCCTAAACTCAAGTTCTAATGAAATTAAATCTAATTTCCACTTAAATAAAAAATCCTAAAGTTCAAACTTAAGAAATCCTAATTAAAGTTCATATTTTATATTACATTCAACTTCTAAGATCACAATTTAATAAAAGATTAAACTTCCAAATTAAATCTAAGTTCAAGTTAAAAAAAAAACTACTAAAGTTCAACTTAAAAAATTCAGAAGTTCAAACTTTAAATTATATCTAATCAAAATTCACAACTTAAAGTTCAAGTTCTAAAATCTCAAAGTTCAAGTTCTAAATTAAATTTAAGTTCTACTTAAAAACTACTATTTAAAGTTCAACTTAACAAATTATACTAAAGTTTAAGTTGTACATTATATTCAAGTTCAAACACATTATGACCAAAATAAATATATAAGTGTCAAGACTAGATGCACACAAATCGATTTTGCAAGAAAGTTAATTTTGTCATCAATAGGATCAACTAGTGTTGTCACTTATTAATTCTAACAACAAACACATTATCACCAAAATAAATATATAAGTGTCAACATTAGATGGACACAAATCGATTTTGCAAGAAAATCAATTTTGTCATCAATAGGATCAACTAGTGTTGTCATTTATTAATTCTAACAACAAATACATTATCACCAAAATAAATATATAAGTGTCAACACTAGATGGTCACAAATCGATTTTGTAAGAAAATCAATTTTGTCATCAATAGGATCAACTAGTGTTGTCACTTATTAATTCTAGCAACAAACACATTATCACCAAAATAAATATAAAAGTGTCAACACTAGATGGACACAAATCGACTTTACAAGAAAGTTAATTATGTCATCAATAGGATCAACTAGTGTTGTCACTTAATTCTAACAACAAACACATTATCACCACAATAAATATATAAGTGTCAACACTAGATGGACACAAATCGACTTTACAAGAAAATCAATTTTGTCATCAATAGGATCAACTAGTGTTGTCACTTACACCAAACAAACACATTATCACTATAACATATATACCCTAAAAATTTATTCAAACATGTATATACACACAATAACTAAAACATTTATCGAAAAAAATACCTCGACGTTTTCACTTATGCTTGGAGATGGAGGGGTAGGTGATACTTCGATTGGTACCGGCGAATATTGAAAATCTAAAATTTCAAATACAATTAAAGTACATTATACACAAGTTCAAGTTCTAAAGTACATTAAAGTATTCAAGTTCCAAATTAAATCAAAGATCAAGTTAAAAACTACTAAAGTTCAACTTAACAAATCCTAAAGTTCAAGTTTTAAATTATATATCTAATCAAAATTCACAACTTCAAGTTCAAGTTCTAAAATCTCAAAGTTCAAGTTCAAAATTAAATCTAAGTTCAACTTATTAAGAAATCCTAAAGTTCAAATTTTATACTACATATACATTCAACAATTAATTCAAAGTTCACAACTTAAAATTCAATAGTTCCAAAGTAAATCTAAATTCAAGTTAAACTTAAAAAATCCTAAAGTTCAAGTTCTACATTATATACAAGTTCAAAGTTCACAAAAAAAGTTCAAGTTCTAAAATCCTAAATTCAAGTTCTAATGAAACTAAATCTAAATTCAACCTAACTAAAAAATCCTAAAGTTCTAACTTAAGAAATCTTAATTAAAGTTCAAATTTTATATTGCTTTCAACTTTTAAGTTCACGACTTAATAAAATATTCAAGTTCCAAATTAAATCTAAGTTCAAGTGAAAAACTACTAAAGTTCAACTTAAATAAAAAAATCCGAAAGTTCAACTTTTAAATTATATCGTCTAATCAAAAACCGAAACTTGAAGTTCAAGTTTTAAAATCCCAAATTAAAGTTCAAGTTCAAAATTAAATTGAGGTACAACTTAAGAAATCCTAAAGTTCAAATTTTATACTACATTCAACTTAATTCAAAGTTCACAACTTAAAATTCAAGTTCCAAATTAAATCTAAGTTCAAGTTAAATACTACTAAAATTAAACTTAACAAATCCTAAAGTTCACAATTTGAAGTTCAAGTTCTAAAATCCAATAATTCTAACTTCAACAACAACTCAATTACAACTAAAAAATACCTAATATACAATCTCATTCAAAAAAACTCAAATTCAAACTAAAACCCTTAAATATTTATTCACTAATTCACACAATATATATAAATTAACTATGCTAATACCATTGTAACTTCATAAAAATAGTATTCCAAAACAAAAGTACCCAATTTATAATCTAATATCAAAAAATAAAAATTTAAAGTATAGACATAAAAGTAAAATAATAATTTCATCCACATATTCACAATGAAATACACTACATAATAATTTACAAAATTTAAAAATAAAAATATAGCCAAAAAAAACTAAAATGGAGAAAGAAGAGGAACAAAATTAGTACCTTAGGATATTGGGGAGGATCACTGGAGCGGAAAATGGGTGGTGGGTGGCCGGTGCCGGCGGGTTTGGGCGACAGTGGGGACGGGTCGGCTAGGGTTTCAAAGGGAGAGGGAGAAAAATAATTTGGATGGGGGCAAAAAAGGCTGAAAAAATGGGTAGGGTATATATAAAGGAAATAGGGGGCGAGGATGACATCACCTAGTCTGTCTCCATTCATTAAATATATTTTGACCCGTTGACCAAAATGCGATGGACTGGGTGATGCAGTCTGTTGCAAATTTAATTATAATACACTTTAAAAAAAGTGACGAACGGTATCGTCAAATCCGTCGTAATTTTTAAAATAAAAAAGATAAAAAAAATATGATGGATGTCGTCGCTTTTTAATTAAATAAATATATATTAATTAAAAAATAAATTGGCAAAAAAATCCACCAAAAATAGCGACGGACATGTAGACACTGTCTGTCGTATTTTTTAATAAAATTAATTTAGAAAATAATTTTAACAAAAAAGTGATGGACTGCGTCGCCAAGTCCGTCGCTTTTTGGTAGTTTTTAGTAGTGTATAATGGTTATCAATAATGATTATCGGGGGAACTACAACAAATGTATCCCCAAAACTTATAAAATTTTAAATTTCAAATAGGTACTAAATAATTTGAGAAGAGCTTTGTGCATAATCCTAACATATAGATCATCAAATAACTGGAAAAACAATTATCAACACATCCGTGCCTACTAATGCACCATGTGAAAGAAAATGGACGATTTTAAATTTAGTGATAAATATAAGAGATGACTTTGAAATTTTTCTCTTATTTTTCTGATAATTCTTTCACGTACTTGTTCTTGTTTTTCTATCTCATTCTGAACAGTATTTGCGGTCTCCACAAAAGCTAGATCTCAGGGATACAAAATACTTGACACGAACACCAGATTTTGAAGGGATGCCAAATTTGAAGTATCTGTATATGAGATCTTGTACTAATCTGGAAGGCATTCGTGATTCCTTGGGATGTTCTAGAAAACTCATTTGGTTAGATTTGAGTGACTGTGGACGCCTTAAGAGGTTCTCATGTGTTAACGTAGAATCTCTTGAATATCTAGTTGTACAATATTGCTCTAGTTTAGCGAAATTTCCAAAGCACCTAGGAAGAAGTAAATTGGAATTAGAGATTTCGGTGAGAAGCACTGGGATAAGGGAACTACCAGCATTTATTCAATACCAAACACATATTACCAAACTAGATTTAAGTCGTTTAGAAGGCCTTGTAACTCTTCCAAGAAGCATCAATATGTTGAAAAGCTTGGTGGATCTATGTTTTTAGGGTTGTGGACAACTTGAAAGCTTTCCAGAAAAGATAGAAGATTTAGAAAACTTGAGATGCTTGATGCCCAACAAACTCTAATTTCACGACCTTCGTCTTCATCATCATGTGCTTGAACAAACTTAAATCCTTGAAGTTTGGAAAAAATATTGAAGAAATAGGCTATTCAGAAGGCTTAGAAGATGAAGTGTACTTTGTGTTCCCTCCGATAGCACAAGGATTATGCTTATTGGAAAAACTGGATCTAGGTTACTGCAATTTAATAGATGGAGGACTTCCGGAAGACATTGGATTCTTATCCTCTTTTTAAATATTTTATCAATTTTGTTCATTTGCCTCAAAGTATTGCCTATCTTAGTACTTTTTTATCCTTGAACATACAAAATTGCAAGAGACTTAAAGAGTTGCCAGATTTCACCGCGATGCCAAATTTGGAGTATTTGTATCTGAGATCTTATAGTAATCTTGAAGAGGTTCATGATTCCTTGGGATATTCTAGAAAACTTATTCGATTAGATTTGAGTGATTGTGAAAGCCTTAAGAGATTTACATGTGTTAACGTGGAATCTCTTGAATATCTGGATCTACGAGATTGCTCTAGCTTAGAGAAATTTCCAGAATTTCTTGGAAGAATGAAGCCAGAGTTAGAGATTCACATGAGACTCTCTTGGATATGGGAAATACCATAATCTATTATTCAGAAACAAACATGTCTTACAGAGCTAGATTTGAGTTAAATGATAAACCTTGAAGCTTTTCCAAGCAACATTTGTAAGTTGAAGGGTTTGGTGAAGCTAATTGTATCGTACTGCCCAAAACTAAGCTTGCCAGAAGAGATAGGTGATTTAGGAAAGTTGAAGTTGCTTGATGCCACATGGACTCTAATTATGTGACCTCCATCTTCCATCGTACGCTTGAATAAGCTTAAATTTTAAAAAATATAAATCAAAAGATGGACTGTGCTTTGTGTTCCCTCAAGTGAATGAACGATTACACTCATTAGAACATTTAAATCTCAATTAATGCAATCTAATAGATGGAGGACTTCTGGAAGACATTGGATGTTTATCCTTTTTGAAAGAGTTGTATCTCTGTGAAAATAATTTTGACCATTTGCCTCGAAGCATTACCCAATTTGGTGCTCTTCTATCCTTGGACTTATCACAGTGCAAGATGCTCAAAGAGTTGCCAGGTTTCATGGGGATGCCAAACTTGGTGTCTTTGAATCTATCAAATTATATGAATCTTGAAGAGGTTGATCATTCCGTGAGATTTCTCTAAAAGCTTTGTACATTAAAATTGATTAATTGTAAGTGGCTTAAGAGGTTTCTAGCTTTGTGCATCGATTCCCTTGAATATTTGGGTATGTAGGGGTGCTCTAGTTTAGAAAATTTTCCAGAAATCATTGGAAGTAGTTAAGTGGATTAAGAGATTAATATGCTAGACAGTGTGACAAGGGATCTAAATTCGGTGTACATTTCATTTCCACATTCCTTGTCTCAGAATATCGTTTTCTTGTCATATGACATCTCTGATTCAGATTCCTTTTCACTAAGAGTGTGTAATCATATAAAAATTATTAAAATATAAATTTTATAAAATAATTCAAATTAAATTAGAATTCAAAATATATTAGTCCAAACAATATTATGCATTAATATAATTGGATTAATTAATTAAGTCCAATTAAATATGGATTTAATTAAAAGTTCAAATTCATTTATTAGGGCTACAAAAGATGACCCACTTTACAAAGCCCAACATCCCCTCATCCTAGAGGCCCACTTGATGACATGTGTCGGCTGACATGGTATGCCAAGTCAAATAAAGAAGTCAATAGGATCATGTCATGTGTCAAAATGACATGACATTCTTATCTCAATCAAAGGTCAATAAAAATGTGCCAAATGTGCAAGTGATGTGTTCTAACCAATCAAATATCATCACGTCACTTGAAAGGAAATCTATTCCTATCACTTTTTCTGCATCATGTCACCTTAAATTTGATTGGACGGAAGAAAGCCTGATTCCATCATGACTCCTCTATTCTACAAATATATAGGGGTCCTCATAATTCAAAATGATGATCAAGAATTCTAACAAAAAGCTAGAGAGAGTTGGTGGATCAAACATCTTAAATTTCTCTACAAAGTTCAAAAATTCAAACTTTCAAGCATTCAAGTTCAAGAACAAGCTTAAAAGCTCTTGAACGCAAGATCAAACTCAAGAACAAATTTAAATTTTAAGATCAAACTCAAGAACAAATCCAAACTTCAAGATCAAGATCAAGAATAAATTCAAGGTTCAAGAGCAAATATCAAATTCAAGATCAAGCTCAAGAGACCTTGAATTTTACACTTGAAAAGGCGAATAAGGGGATTTCTAGATATTGTAACACTTACATACTTGAAATCAAATACCATAAATTATTGCGATATTTTTGTTCTTGATTATTATTTTCTCAACGTGAAATTTTATCATCTACAAATTCTGGCACGCCTAGTGGGATAATCTCTACCTCTCATCTCAACTTTTCAAGAATCAAAGAACATTCAAATGGCTTCCAAGAAGATCAACTTCCAATCAACTTCCTCCAAGACTGTTGATTCCAAGTCCTCCGCTGAAGTAGAGAGAATTCTTGGCATTACTTTTGTAGGTGTTGGGGCAGTTACATGGAGAAAAGCTACTATGCTAGGACAACAAACACTACGAGTGTCGTCCGCACCAACTCCTGATTTTGGATCTTCAACCCCAAAGGGATCAAGGTCCTTAACAAATATTTTAGAAGGGGGAAGTAGTGTTGCTAAGAGGATCAAGTAGACTTTGTCTCTACTTGAGGTCTCTGGTTCCAAGAACTGTACTGCAAAGATAGACCATGGCTCAAGTAATTCTTCCCCATATGCATCGCATAATATGAGCCCTCTGAAGGTAAACTTTTGCAATAACCCATGCTTCTCTCTAATGCCTCCAACAGTCATGCAAGAAATGATAACTAATGCTTTATCCATGGAGGAATAACTCTCAAATCTGGCAAAGACGATTGAAAGATTGATCAAGTATGTTTAACACTAAAAGTCTCACATTGATAAGTTGATGGATAGGGTGGATGACTTACTAGATGGGGAATCTAGCCATGCACCTAGGAATGGTGTTGAAATTCAAGATACTGAAAATCCTGTAAAGCAAGCACCGTCTATCAGGGAGATATCAGTTTTTGCTAAAGGGATGATCCCACTCGATCAATTAAAGGAGTTTATTTAAGGTACCATCAAAGACAAGCATGAAGTCTCCGCGAAGTCTTCCCATATGTATGCTAAGCCTTACACTGCAACGATTGATAGCCTTAAAATTCCTGCAGATTATCAACCTCCCAAATTTTAACAGTTCGAGGGTAAAAGAAATCCAAAGCAACATGTTGCTCACTGTGTAGAGACGTGTGATAATGCTGGGACCTACGGAGAATATCTTATCAAATAGTTTTTCCGCCCCTTAAAGGGGAACACATTTGACTGGTACAAATATCTTGAGCCTCATTCCATTGAAAGTTAGGAGCAACTAGAGCATGAGTTTCTCAATTGCTTATATAACATAAGCCGCACAGTGAGCATGGTGGAACTAAAAAATACTCGCCAAAGAAAGGATGAACCAGTCATTGACTTCATAAATCGATGGAGGAATGCGAGCTTTAATTGCAAAGATAGGCTTAGTGAAGCTTCTGCTATAGAAATGTGTATCCAAGGGATGCACTGGGGGCTTCTCTACATCTTACAAGTAATCAAGCCTAAGTATTTCAAAGATCTAGCAACTCATGCTCATGATATGGAGTTGAGCATGTCTTCTGCAGGAATAGATGGAATGCCTGTTCATGATCCTCACAAAGGAAAGGACAAACAAGAACCCAAAAAATGGGGCAAATTTGTGCCCAAGCAACAAAGAATCCATGAATGTCAATGTGGTGTCTGTGAAGTTTACTATGAAGGAAAGTAAGAAGCAAAGTATAAAGACAACGTTTCAAGAGCACCCAAATCAAAAGTTGGCCTTTAGGGAGATGCAAGAAAAGAAATACCTTTTTCTGGATTCTGATGTTCTTAAAAAATTTTATGAATTGGTTGAGCTAAAGCTCATTGAGCTACTAGAGATGAAATGACCCGATGAGGTTGGAAGGACTGATCACCCAAATTATTGCAAGTATCATAGACTTGTATGTCATCCTCTTGAAAAGTGTTTTTCCTTCAAGGATAAGGTTATGCAATTGACTAATGAAAAGAAGATTGTCCTTGATGATGGAAAGGCAAGCTCTAATCAAATCTCTATCATATTCGGCTCGCTTGACCCAATCCAAATATGTACATATGAAGAAGAAATATTATTAGAGTAAGAAAAGTCCTAAATTGATATAGATAATGATGAAGATTGGATTCTTGTGACTAGGCAGAGACGCAATAAGACTAGTCTATGAAAAGAGTCGTTTAAGCAACCTATCAAACAAAAGGTAGTAAGGAGATCAAAGAAACAGATGTCGGTCAAACACCCAAAGAGGTCAAAGGTAGAGGTACATCACTACCAGAAACAACAACGTCCACTGACTTTGGGGGAATTCTTACAAAGTTGGTTCTGCATGGAGGCTACTCAAGATAATGTTGAGGCATCATGTTTTAGTGCTGGAAAAGGAGAAGCAATGAATGAAACTTCATCAAAGGTGTCTCTTCCTAACAAAGAAGAAACAACAAATAAAACTTCATCGAAGGTGTCTCCTGCTAATAAAGAAGAGGCAATGGGTAAAATCCCATAAAAACATCTCTCTCATCTTCTGAAAAGTCTATGGAACCCTCTCTTTAGGAAGTGCATGCATGTGATACAAAGATCACATTTACAGATGATAATCTTCTATTTGGAGAAACTCTGCACAATCATCCTTTGTATATGGTGAGTCACGTGTTGGAGAAGAAGATAAATAGAATTTTGATAGATGAATGGTTTGAGGTCAACATTTTACCCATCCACATGTTGAAAGAACTTGGTATCACAACTGAAAAACTTAGTGAAAGTTGTTTGTTGATACAAGGATTCAAGCAGGGGGCAGAGGTCTATAGGCTCGATTAAGCTGGAAATGCATATGGATGATTTGCGATCAAGTGCATGGATGCATGTGATCGATGCAAAGACTTCATATAATATATTGCTTGGAAGGCCTTGGGTACACGAGAAAAAATTGTCTCATCTTTTTACTGTCAATGCTTGAAGTACCTCAAAGATAGAATTAAAAGAAAAATAATTGTTGATAATAATCCTTTCACTAAAGTTGAGTAACATTTTGCCGATGCAAAGTTCTATTTGAAGAGTTATGTTATAAAAGGTATAAAGCTTGATTGCGTCAAACCGACCAAGTCTGATAATCTTAAAGGCAAAACAACCAATATGGTTATTGAAAGGGACAAAGTTAACGTTGGGGAGCCTAATACTTGTCTAAATAAGGGGAAGATCATTCCCTCGAAAGGAAAGTCAGCCTCTACACTTTTCTATGTACAAAAAGTGAAGAAAGAGGAGGGTCGGTCATCTAATGTACAAGAGAATGTACTAGGAGGATTGACTCTTCCTATCAAACGAATCGATACAATAGACTTGTCTTCAAAGCTGTTGGAAAATTTTGTTACTCAACATCTGCCACGAGATATGTCACTCCCTAAATAATATAGTGAAGGCTTTGACCCAAATGCTTACAAGTTATTTGCAAAAGTTGGGTATAACCCTGATAAGCCATCTAGGCTAGGGAAACTCCCATCAAAAGGCACAATCAGGAAAGCACACAAAGGTTTAGGCTATAACCAACTGCCATTGGTTCACATCTCCATAAGAAGGACAAACAATAACTATATCACTATATGAGATGAGTATGTTTCTTCTTATAAATAGCCTTATGTCTTTGATCTTCTTGGAAAGCTTGCTGAAAGAACTTTCGTGTTCGAGAGGTTAGGTCCATTGAAGAAGAAGAATAACAAGCATCGGAGAAGTTACCTAAGAGTAAAGATACTTGCTTCACCTATGATCCAAAAGGATTTCAAAAGTGTAATCCCTTCTAGGATGAAGCAATGAACGAAACTCATGGTTTCATGTAAAAAGGTACTAAAGGCAAAGCCTCACACTATGGTTTACACCAAAGAGCGCAAGAAAGATGAAGAAAGTGTAGGCTCCTCATGTCATCTTACAACTCAGGTTGAGAATAATACCTCAAGTCAACAGAAAATTGATGAAAAGTTGGGAGGTATTTTTTGGTGCCATCATATATCTATTAATGGAAATGATCCACAAGAAGAGGAGGATGTTGGAGATGCTCCACCGAAATTTGGAGTAAAACCACGGCAAATCCCTTAAAAGAAGTTAACCATGGCAATGATGAAGACCTGAGGCAAACTTACTTGAGTGCTTTTCTAGAAGCTGATGAACAAATGACTTACATGAATATACTCAAGGAATATAAGGATGTCTTCACTTGGAGCTATAAAGAAATGCCTGGCCTAAATCCCAAAATAGCGGTCTATTAATTGGTAGTCAAGCACGCGCTCATCATGTCAAGAATTGATCGAGAAAGAAGTTAACAAACTCATTGAGGCAAGCTTCATTCGTAAGTTAAATATCCCATGTGGATTTCAAGCATTGTTCCTGTGAGGAAAAAATATGGATAAATTCGAGTTTTTGTTGACTTCAGATATCTAAACAATGTGTGCCCTAAAGATGAATTCCCGTTGCCCATTCTAGAGCTAATGATTGATTCTACAACTGGTTATGAGGCAATGTCATTCATGGATGGTTCTTCTAGTTATAACCAAATCTGCATGTCATCAAAGGATGAAGAAATCATATTATTTCGTATACCTAAAGGCATTTATTGCTAAAAGGTGATGCCCTTCGATTTAGAGAATGTTGGTGCCACATATTAAAGGGCTATGCAAATATATTTGATGATTTACTTCACAAAAATATTGAGTATATGTTGATGACTTGGTGGTGAAATCAAAAAAGAGGAATGACTATTTGGAAGACTTGAGAATGGTGTTTGAGTTGCTTCGAAGATATCAACTAAGGACGAATCCATTAAAATGTGCCTTTGGGGTTACTTCTGAAAAGTTTTTTGGCTTCATTGTGCGACATTGGGGAATTGCGATTGATCAAGCCAAAGTTGATGTAATTTTGAAGATGCCCGAGCCTCGAAACATTCATGAGTTAAAAAGTCTTCAAGGAAAATTAGCCTACTTAAAGAGGTTCATCTCAAATCTAGTCGAAAGATGCCAGCCATTCAGATATCTCATTAAGAAAGGTGTCTTTTTCAAGTGGGATCAAACATGTTGCAAAGCCTTTGAAAGTATCAAAGTGTATCTGCCGAAACCTCTTGTCTTAGCAGCTCCTATACTTGGAAAGCCACTGATACTTTACATTGCAGCACAAGAAAGGTCTGTGGGAGCCTTACTAGCTCAAGAAAATAGTGAAGGCAAAGAAAATGTCCTTTATTACTTGAGCAGAATGATGATACCAAATGAGCTAAATTATTCACCAATCAAGAAGTTGTGTTTGGCATTGGTCTTTTCAATTCAAAAGATGAAGCACTATTTTCAAGCTCATATTGTCTATCTTATTTCTAGAGCAAATCTCATCAAATTTGTCATGTCAAAACCAATCCTCAGTGACCAACTAGCAAGGTGGTACCTTCAGTTCCAAAAATTTGAGATTGTGTACATCCCTTAAAAGGTTGTGAAGGGACAAGCATTAGCGGACTTTTTGGCGGACCACCCTACACTAGACAATTGGGAATTGACTAATGAACTTCCTGACGAAGATGTGTTGGCCATTGAAATTCAGCCTCCTTGGAAAATGTACTTTGATGGGGTTGCGCATCATGGTAGATCTAGTGCAAGTGTAGTATTTGTCACTTCACAAGGAGAAGTCTTGCCATTCTCTTTTACTTTGAAACAGTGTTGCTCCAATAATATCGCAGAGTATCAAGCGTAAATACTTGGACTCAAAATGGGTATTGACATGAAGCAATTACAGTTACAAGTCTTTGGTGACTCTCAGTTAGTAATCAAATAACCTTTGGGAACTTATGAGGCCAGGAAGCCTGAATTGCGCCCCTATCACTCTTATGCTCAAAATTTAATAAGATGGCACGAAGATGTAACCCTCTAACATGTGCCGAGAAAAGAGAATAAAATAGTTGATGGCTTAGCTGCTCTAGCTTTAACTTTGATCCTTCCTGATCAAATGCAAGTTACTATCTGCCAAAAATGGGTAGTACTACCACTGGATGAAGATGAACATATGAAGAATCAACTTGAGCATGTGGTTGCAGTTTTTAAAGCTAAAAAAGATGACTAGAGACAAGCTATCATCGACTACTTATGTTATGGGATACTTCTAGAAAATACCAAAAGAAGGACTGACATTCATCATCGTGCACCTCATTTCCTTTACTATAAGGATGCCCTATGTAGAAGATCATTCGAGGGAGTACTTTTTTACTGTCTGGGAGAGGAAGAAGCATGCCAAGTTCTGCAAGAAGCACATTCGGGAGTACGTGGATCACATTAATTTGGAACAAAGCTCTATTTTCACATAAAGAGAATGGGGTATTATTGGTAACCATGGTAAAAGATTGTTTGGATTATGCTCGAAGGTTCAAAGCTTGTCAATTCCATGCCAACTTTATGCATCAACCACCTGAAGTTTTACACCCGACAATTGCATCTTGGCCATTCGATGCTTGGGGATTGGATATTGTTGGGCCACTATCAAAATCTTCTGGTGGACACTTATACATCTTGGTGCAACTGACTACTTCTCAAAATAGGCCAAAGTTGTCACTCTTAAAGAAGTCAAGAAGGGGAATGATGTGAACTTCATTCGAGTGAACATTATCTATCGATTTGGCATTCCTAGATACATAATAAATGACAATATCAAGCCATTTGATAACAAGTGGATGAATAAAATATGTGATCTCTTTGGCTTTAAGCAGCGGAAATCTTCTATGTACAATATTGCCGCCAACGGTCTAGCCGAGGTATTCAATAAAACCTTATGCAATCTATTGAAGAAAGTTGTCTTTAAGTCCAAGAGAGATTGGCATAAAAGGAATGGAAGAAGCCTTGTGGGAATATAGGATGACATATCACACACTGACTCAAGCAACCCCATATTTCACTTGCTTTTAGAGTTGAAGTGGTCCTGCCACTTGAGTGTCAAATACCGTCCTTGAGATTGGCTATCCAAGAAGGGATCACTAAGGAAGAAAATGCTCGACTACATCTTGCCAACCTAGAAGCACTTGATGAAAAGATATTAGAAGCCCAACAAAATCTTGAATTTTATCAAGTTTGTCTGTCTCGTGCTTTCAACAAAAAGGTTCGCTTAAGGTTCTTTCAAGTTGGAGATCAAGTCCTCATAGTGAGAAGACCCATTATCACTTCACATAAGTCTGGGGGAAAATTCCCCTCGAAGTGGGATAGACCATATGTAATAAGTATAATCAAATGGTGCTTACAAGCTTGTCGATGCAGATGGCATAAGGATCAATCCTATAAATACAAAATTTTGTTAGAGGTACTATCCTTAAGGCATATGATGCTCCCTAAAATCCAAGTATAAAACTGCATGATACTCCTAACCTGCAAAAGTATAAATTGTGTATGAAACCTCAAAAAAATATTCGCTGGGTTGGAAATCTCAAAAGAGGTGGCCTAGGAAACAATGAGGGCAAACAATATACTCCCCCCTCCCCCGAACTACGTTACGACTTGGTCCTCTTTATTTGAGGTACATAGGCGCTTGGAATTTTATTTCAAGTTCAGTTGCATGAGTGTTAAAAAACCATATGTCCCTTACCTGATTCCTCATGAGGGCAGACCCCTATGGAATGCGAGCTTTTTTAATAGCATGCTTGAGGTGTTAAAATTTGGCTAAATTTACAAGTTAAAGTTTTCAAATTACTCGAGTATATAAGTTGAAGTCTTTGAATTATTCATATATGAAAGTCGAAGTCTTTGAACTCTTCAAGTTTGCAAGTTAAAGTCTTCGATCCTCCAAGTATGAAAATCAAAGTCTTCAAAATCCTCCAAATATGCAAATCAAAGTCTTCAAAGACTTCACAGTCTTCAAATCCTTCAAGTATGTAAGGTGAAGTCTTTGAATTCTTCAAGTATGAAAGTTGAAGTCTCAAATTCTTTGAGTTTGCAAGTTGAAGTCTTTGGATTATTCATATTTGCAAGTTGAAGTCTTCAAATTCTTCAAGTTTGCAAGTTGAAGTTTTCAAATTCCTCAAGTCTGCAAGCTAAAGTCCCCAAAGTCTACAAGTTGATTCTCAAATTAAGAAAGTATGCAAGTGATAGTCCTCAAGTTCTCAAGTTTATGTGTTGATATTCTTGAGATTCATTGATTTTGTAAGTTACAACATTGAGTTATGTAAATTTTGCAAAGGCAAATGCACAAACTTTAAAAGAGGAGGGACTTCTATTATTTTCATTCTTATAAGTGTGCCAAACACGGATTAGGTTTGAATTGCTAGGGCTTGCAGCAAAAACAAACATGTGAGAAAGTTCAAGTTAGAACCACAAATACAAGATGTGAGACAAAAAAAATAGAGAAATTTATTGCTATAAAATTGTCTAACATATCAATCTAAATCTTGAGAAAGTAAAGAAAGGTAGTAGAAAAAATAGAGGGATCCTAATCTAAGTATAATTTGTAGTTGATCAAATCTTGATGACTAGCGTCCAAGCTCTCCCTCTTATGCTCCAAGTAAGTCGAATCATTAGTCGTCAAGAAGTTCATGCTATTATAAGAGGACACCTCATTCTCAATAAGCAAAATCTTAGCTCGAACCTCTTAAATCTTCTTCTTGGTAGCATCTACAATAGCTTCAAGTTTCTCTCGCTCCGCTTTTTGAGTTGCTAACTTCTTTATGACCCTCTTTAATGATTTTCTTTTAGAAGAAACGTGTTTAATCTTCTCACCCTCCTATGCTCTAAGTGACTCAAGACTCTCCTTAGCCTTGGAAATCAACTCTAGCTTTTTATCTTCATGCACCTTATCTACAAAATTAGAGTGTTCTTGATCATAGGAGTCAACAAGCTCGAAAAGAGAATCCACCAAATGTTCCAAGGATGAAAGATCTATGAAGCGCGTCTCACTCATCTCTTGGAAAATCTCATAAATATCTTCTTTGTAAGATGAAATTGAGTCTAGAGAAGTTCTACAGAGTTTTCCACAAATCTTTTCCCAAACGCCTAAGATGTACTTCTTTTTGTGAGTTGAAACAATGCTTTTTACTTCAAAAATAGACTTAGCCCCATCTTTCTTTGAAAAGAGTGGAGGAGTACCATTTGAATCAAGGTTCAACCCTTTTAAAGCTTGATCACGAGAAGTGGATATAATTCTCTGCCCTTTCTCAATAGCTAAAGTTGGCCCTGCCTCCGGTTTTGCTATCGCAATAAACTCATCACTAATTTGTGGCCTCTCTTGTAGTGATTCCTTTGGATACTCAATAGTTTTTGCCTAAAAAAAGGGGAGGGGAAAATGTTAGCAAAGTACTTAACCACAAATTGACAAAAAAAGAAAAAGAAAAAAAGAGAGAGTTTTGGGGTCAAAGGGAAAACCTCTCCAATATGAATGGCTAATGTTTTTTAAGGAACATCAATGCCTTGTTCTTTCATGATCTCCTACCCAACAACTTTAAACTCATTTGATTCATATCTTTCCTCTTCCAACATTGATCTCCATTGCTACTTTCGCTTGTCGCCTAAGAGGCTTGCTTTGTAGATGAAAGAATTAAAGGGCACCTCTCGACATCGGTAGAAGTACAAACTACTTCTTTCTTAGATCTATTATAGGACTTAATCCTCTTACTTTGAGGTCACGAGTATAATGACCCAAAAATTCTCGAACCTTGTGATACTGTTTTAGGACTGATATGAATCTATCTTGGTTAACTTTAGAGTGTTCTGAGTCTCCCATGCACGACCATCTTAGGAGAAGTCGTATTGGTTAATTTTGTCTTGAGGCCTTAAGAGAGTGCCAACTTTAAACGGATATATCTCTTGGTATGGGATGAACTGTGTTAGACACGTCCTATCAAATTGAATCTCTTTGAGATATCTTCTCAACACACTTGGTTTCATGGAATTCGGAGTGCGGAGGAAGAAGTTGTAGCCGTTTTGGTGGGACTGCAAGCACAAGGATCTTTTTCAAAAATTTTGCTAAGGCACTGCCTCACGGCAGGACCATAGGCCGTGTGGAAGGCTCACGGACCGTGAACCGGTCCGTGTGGAGAGGCAGTAAGTTTGCTAGGTTTGAACCTAGGCTTCGGGCCAAGGGAGGCTCCATGGACCACTACATGGTCTGTGAGCCAGACAGTGTGGGGTTCCAGTGAGTGGCCAAGGCCCTGAGCAAAGGCCACGGGCTAAGGAAGACTCCACGGACCCCTAAACGGTCTGTATAGTGTACCGTATAGGTGACATCTTGAATTTTCCTATCCGTTGCAAAATTGGTGATTTATTTCAAGTGAGGTATCACGGTCAGACTTACGGATCGTGAGTCACTACACGGTCCGTGTAGTACACTTCGTGAGCGACCATTTCCAGTTTTGTTCTCATTTTATTAAGGGTAAAATGGTAATGTCTAAATTAATCCTAGGTCATTTTAGTGTTTTAAAACTCTCCTAAACCTCTAATTTAACCGTATTCCTTATTATTCAAATCAAATTGCTCCAAATCCTCTCAAATTGCTCTCACGCTCAATTGAAGACAAGCTTAGGGATCAAGTAAAATTCTAGTATTCTTCAAATCTTCTTGTTCTTCTTGACTAATCCAGGTATGTGGGATTGATTCATGGTTCCTCTTTTAACCATGAAGACCCAAAACTTTTTCCTCATTAAATTTGATGAAATTTCACTTACTTTGGAATAGGGTCTTTCAATTTATGAAGAAATTAATTCGATTGAGTTGTGGGTTGTACTTTGGTGGTTATTTTAAGATGAATCAAATCCCTAGTTGTTGAACCCCAATGATTTTATGAAGATTTTAGTTGCATGTTTCCTTGGTTCTTCAATTCAAGCGTGGGTATTAAGCATTTTGTTTTGGTTAATGATTTTTATTATGCTTTGAGTATGAATTTATTTCTATGATGATTTACATGTTGCAATCCAATACCCATGTTATTCAATGATCATCCATGCATTGTATTCATGAGTATGAAAGTATTAAATTATGAAACTCTTGATATGGTTTTGGTAAGACATGAGAATTGACTAAATTATGATCACATCTTGTCTTGTTATGGCTTTATGGGCATTTTGGGTGTTTCACGCCATCTTGTAATGTTAGAATGAGCTACTCCTATGCATTGGTCAACGTTTATGGTTCTTAGAACTCTTGTTTGGCTTTTTAGCCTTACTATGGAAGTCTTGAAATACGTTTTGGGCTTGTAGCCAACTTTGCATGTATTTTAACTTAAAGTTTTGAAATCTCCATTTTGAAAGCTTATTTATGTATATGTATTCTCGTGGGATGAGACTTAGTTCCAAGGAATTAGAGTTCAGGTGGACTATCTCCAAGGGTCCTTACTCCTTTCCGTCAAATTATGTGCCAACATGGGTATTCTCCTTTATTGGGATTGACTTGTATTCCCCTTTTATAGGGTTGACTTGGGACCTACCTGGAAAGTAGTCCAATTCCAAGTAGTAGCTCGCTTAGTCTCTCTTGTTGTCAGTTGACGTCACATCCCCGCTATGATATGTAGGTTTGCATTCATACATCATGGCACTTCATGGCATCTTGTTATTATATTCCTTCCTTGTTCATATATATTCTTTCTATACGTATATGTGCCCTCGTCATCTAGCTTGTGTTAGGTTCATGTACATTACATGCCCGCATACTTAGTACATTATATGTGCTAACCCATATTCTTTTCTACATGATCTAACCATGTAAGGACCGGAGACAATATTCATCTACCGTTGGATGACTAGTCGTGATCCCAGACTTGTTGTTATGGTGAGCCCTATACTCCAACGACAAGCCTATTTTCTTCTAACTTATGTTTTCAGTTTGCTTTATCTATCGTGTGACTTGAGGGTGAGCCCGGACTATGTCGAGGCCCCCGTCTTATTCTAGTAAAGGCATTTGTTGGGCACTTCTGATTCTACTATACTCCGTACTATGTGTTTATTTGAGATGTTATGATTATCTACGCTTTTCTATAGTTATTTATGTTTTGATTATGCTTCCGCTTATGCTATTATGATTTGTTGGATGGGAATGTGCTTATGTGAAAAGTGTTTAACCCTTCTTGCCCCCATAGCTTAAGTCATACTTACCCGTCCCGTAGAACATAATTGTTATGTTCTATGTGATTCATGCTTATTCCATTCCCCACAACATCCCCATAGCTTGAGTCTAAAACCCCGAATTCCCTTAGAAATTATGTGTTATTTATTACATTACGCGCTTCTGAACCGATGATGTGTGTGATGATGCTAAGATGACTTGATCGAGGACTCTTGGGTTCTCTTTCGCCATATCACATCTAGGACCTACTCTCAGGTCGTGACAAAAGGGCAAGTGGGGTATCAAATTTTAAGAACGCCTCTCCAATATCTTGACCCTTTTCTTCTAAAGGAGTAGTGAAGTTTGGCCTAGCTTTTTCCACCAAAGTTTCAAAATTATCCTCAAGAAACTTTCCATGGGATCTTTCCAATCAAGATGGATATTGAGTGGTGTAAAGTTTCTTTGCAGAAGTAATCACATGTGGAAATGTCTCTTTTGACATAGTAATACGTGAGACATAAATTCTCTAATATCTAAGTCCCTCGTCTAAAGATTCAACATGAATATCCTTTTTGAGACGTCCAGGAATATATTGGTAAAACCCAAACTAACGACTAAATCGGTGGGGACTATATGGCTCAATGAAGAAGAAGACTCCTCTCTTTAAGGTAAGATAATGAAAGTGGAGGCTCATAAAATAAGATGACTCCAACTCTGAAGCTTTGTTATTATCAACATAATAAGTTGGGTGAGGCCTATTAAGCATGGTCGCATTTCATACAAGGTTTTCTCCTCAATGGATGCTCTTTCGTGCCTCTTCTTTGTCAAAATATTTTACAGCACCCTCACTATAATAGACCATCATTTGTGGTAGAGAAGGTCCACCAGTAAGAGGGTAATGTGTCTTGAAGTAATAAGCAAGCCAACCATAAACATAATGAATAGGGAAAGAAATTTTAATATGATCAAATTTTGAAGAATTTGAAATCTTGTTTAAGCCACGATAAATGCTCGCTAAGACCGGGACTGTAAGGCTAACCCTTCAACCACTCGCCATCAAGCTTGTCATCTTAAAAGTTTCAGGTCGGATAAAGTCCCCATCTCTGGAGGGAAATACAAAGGCACATAACCAACATGGCAAAAAGACTGCCAAATAAGTCTCATATTTTTGGTGTTTTGCCCCAAGCATAGAAAATGTCATCTCTTGAGAGTTTAATCATGTGTTCACCTCTATTGATATTTCACTTGTTGGGTTATGTGTAAATGATAGGCGTCAAACCTTCTTCTCTTTTCTTGGGCGAGCTGGCTCATACTTGATATCTCATTTACACCAAAATTGTATCCATTCGCTAAAAGGGATCCCTGAGATACCACCCTTTTCCTTTCTAAGATGATGAAAGACAGTAAATAAATACTCATAAGTTAGAGAAATAAATTGATCCTTTTTGGCATCGTGACCTATATGCTCTATGGAATTAGGTATCACTTCTTCATAAGGACACCCACTAATCGACAAGATGCCAAGGGTTTGTAAATTCCAAAGAGATATAGATGCTTCTCCCAGAGGCGTAAGTAGTGTATTCGTTTGGGGACACCAAGCCTCATAAAAGGCCTGCATGATATTAAGTTCCAACGTAGGTAAAGAGAGAAGCAAAGACAACATTTTGGATGTTAGCACTGTTCAAACTTTACCCATTTTTGCTAAGGACATCTTTCGTCCATTTCTAATATCTCGGGGTGCAATGATATTCACCTTCAAATAGAATTTTATCTCCCCAATGTAACCCTTGTTGAATCATGCGACGCCCTACATTTGGAAGAGTGTTTGCAAGATTTTTTCCTTGAAGATTTGATTTCTCGAGATACCATATTTTGGAAGCTCTGTTAGATTTATGGATATATTTCGATGTCCAATCTTCCTTATGAAGTGTGTTTCTCGATTGTGGCCATGCATCAGCATAACAACCAACTAAAGGATCTTGGACGAAAAGCTTAGTTTCTACCTTTCTATCTTGAGTTCTAATTATGAGGTATTTGAGTCCAGAGGGTGAGCAAGTATAGTCCTTGAAGAAAGTCATTGTTCAAGCTGCATAAAAAATTATCACCCTTCGTCAATGATAGCACATAAAAAGGGACAAGAATCCAAAATAAAATAAAAATATGGCTAACTGGCATTTGGGACATAATAAAGCCTCGAATTGGTGGTCCCTTATGTTTAAACATTTGGAACATTGTAAAGCCTTGAATTGGTAGTCCCTTATGTTTAAACATTGGGAACATTGTAAAGCCTCGATTTGGTGGTCTCTTATGTTTAAACATTTGGAACATTGTAAAACCTCGAATTAGTAGTCCCTTATGTTTAAACATTGGGGATATTGTAAAGCCTCGATTTGGTGATCCCTTATGTTTAAACATTGGGAACATTGTAAAGCCTCAAATTGGTGGCCCCCTTATGTTCGAACATTTAGGACATTGTAAAGCCTCGATTTGATAGTCCCTTATGTTTAAACATTGGAAACATTGTAAAACCTCAAATTGGTGGGCCCCTTATGTTCAAACATTTGGGACATTGTAAAGTCTCGATTTGATGGTCCCTTATGTTTAAACATTTGGAACATTATAAAGCCTCGATTTGGTGATCCCTTATGTTTAAACATTGAGAACATTGTAAAGCCTTGAATTAGTGGTCCCTTATGCTTAAACATTTGGAAAATTGTAAAGCCTCGATTTGATGATCCCTTATATTTAAACATTGAGAACATTGTAAAGTCTCGAATTGGTGGTCCCTTATGTTTAAACATTTGGAATATTGAAAAGCCTCGAATGGGTGACTCAAGGCGTGAGCGCGGATTCATCCCTTCACACCTCAAGACTATATTCTTGTGCTATGATGAAGCTCCCCATTATGTGATATGCATAAAATAAATATTAAATCCACAACCCTAAAAAAAAGGGAAAGTGATGATCAAATACATAAATAAATTACCTGGCAACAAACGATCTGGAATGATTAGAAAGCAGAGCAAAGTTGATAATTCACAAACTAAAAGAAGGTCCTGTTATAGAGGTGCATGGATGACGTTCCCTTCTCCAAAAAAAACTCAAAGTAAGAAGGTCATATCACAATTCAAGTAGAAGATAAACCCTTTTTTAAGACAGCAATAATCTCATACTCCTAGAAAAATACGGAAAAAGTAAAGTACTCCTAATTCAACTATAGTACGCACACGTATTTGGGGACAAGGTGGCTAAAAGAGATTTATGAAGTTAGGGAAAATATCACTAATAGACATGTTGTAAAGTTTTGTTGTCATACCAGAACACGTGGTTATGGATTTTTGGATGTTTACTACTAATAGGATTAAAAAAATCAATATCCTTATGAAAGTAAACTCAATTAACTGGTAGTTGAAACTTGTCCAAAGTAATTGGAAAAGACAACTTAGTCCATTAATTGGTGAGGTCCACCATTATTCAACCTATTCAAGGGTTTTGAAAGTCATGGAATCTTACGTTGTAAGATGTACAAATCATAGTTAACTCGGATAAAATTATCAAGTGAATACTTCAACTCTAGTCTTCAAAAAATAAATTTTTTGGCAAGACTTGAAGTAGTGGACATTTGTAATCATATAAAATTTATTAAAATATAAATTTTATAATATGATTCAAATTATATTAGAATTCAAAATATATTAGTCCAAACAAATATTATGAATTAATATAATTGAGTTAATTAATTAAGTCCAATAAAATATGGATTTAATTAAGAGTTCAAATTCATTTATTTGGGCTACAAAAGATGACCCACTTTACAAGGCCCAATATCCCCTCATCCTAGAGGCCACTTGATAGCACGTGTCGGATGACGTGGCATGCCAAGTCAAATAAAAAAGTCAATAATATCATGTCATGTGTCAAAATGACATGACATTCTTATTTCAATCAAAGGCCTATAAAAATGTGCCACATGTGCAAGTGATGCATTCCAACCAATCAAATATCGTCACGTCACTTGAAAGTAAACCTATTCTATCACTCTTCTTACACCATGTCACCTTAAATCTGATTGGCTAGAAGAAAGCTTGATTCCATCATGACTCCTCTATTTTATATAGGGGTCCTCATAATTCAAAATAATGATCAAGAATTCTAACAAAAAGCTAAAGAGAACTCGTGAATCAAACGCCGCAAATTTCTCTATAAAGTTCAAAAATTCAAACATTAAAGCATTCAAGTGCAAGAACAAGCTTAAAAGCTCTTGAAGTCAAGATCAAACTCAAGAACAAATTCAAATTTCAAGATCAAATTCAAGAACAAATTCAAATTTCAAGATCAAACTCAAGAACAAATCCAAACTTCAAGATCAAGAATAAATTCAAAGTTCAAGAACAAATATCAAATTCAAGATCAAGCTCAAGAACCCTTGAATTTTACACTTGAAAAGGCGAATCAGGGGATTTCTAGAATTGTAACACTCACATACTTGAAATCAAATACCACAAATTATTGCGATATTTTCGTTTTTCATTATTATTTTCTCAACTCAAAATTTTATCATCTACAGAGTGTTTACCATTGAGCATCCTGGGAAGAAGATCCCAACATGGTTCCACCATTAAGGAATGGATAAAAGTATATCAGTCAAGTTGCCTGAGAATTGGTATGTATCGGATAACTTCATGGGA
This sequence comes from Solanum aculeatissimum, assembly GCA_038996855.1. Classification (NCBI taxonomy): domain Eukaryota; kingdom Viridiplantae; phylum Streptophyta; class Magnoliopsida; order Solanales; family Solanaceae; genus Solanum; species Solanum aculeatissimum. The sequence continues at coordinate 2,492 of JBCEWC010003994.1, read as the reverse complement.
TTTGTTGTATGTTATTATGGATGCTTAACTGGAATCATAGCTCAATTGATTCCCTTATGTGATGATGGGATATCATGGAAGACTCTGGAAGTGAAATCATCCCACTGTTCACAAAATGAAAAACAGAACCTACGATTCATTTTTTCTTGGTACCTCTTGCTAGCTTATGGGATACATCTAAGGCAAATGTAAAAACACCAAATGACTATGAAATTCTTAGATTATCTTTTTCTAGAAAAAATGAAGGAGTATGGATGTCGTTTGTTGTATAAAGATGAACCAGAGCTCGAGGCTTTGTCACAAATAAGGAAAAATAATGATGATCCAACAGAGCACTCCATGAGCAATGAAGTCAGCTGCTCCTCTTGTAAGAAACATTCTAATAATCGTGGGAGTGTCGCCAGTCTATTCAGAAACTTTGCAGCTCTTTTGTGCAAACCCAAGAATTTAGCTTAAATATAGGTGTTGGTATCCAACTTTTACCCGAATTAATTTTCAAGCTTTTTTATTTTTAAACAATTTAAAATAATTAGTTTTTACAAATTTAGAGTGTTTGTCAAGTAATTTTTATATAATTTTTCTTATTTTGTAATTTTGCTAGAAATTGTCATTTTGTTTATCACTTTTTACGATTAAAAGATTTCACTTTTTTTTAATTTTTAAAATTTTGTTAATTAATTTAATTCAATTTTAGTTCGTATTTTTATATCAGTTAATTCGCAATCAATTATTCTATTTTGTTAAAATTAACAAGCTTGTTAATTGATTAATAAAGTTTATTTTATTCGTATTTTAGCCAAATTCACTATTTTTAATTCAATTTGGCTGCAAATTATCTTTAAGTGGCTAAGTTTGCAATTGAATTGGTCAATTTTCAAATCTAATTTTCCTACCCTTCCTAACCCATTTTTCAGACCCAATTTGGGACCATTCTTGGCCCAAAATAAACTCCCAACCCGACCCAATTCCCATTTTTCAGCCAACGTATACTTACACCATACCACATATACATATACTCTCATCCACACACACTCTTTTCTTTCACTGTTCATCCTTTCCCTTTCCCACGCTCCCCAGACCCCGTACGCGTCTTCCTCAATGACGCGAATGACGAAGTGAAGCGAGAAATGGAAACCTGGGAATCAACAACAGGTAAAGAGACGTAGCAGCCCCTTTGACCTCCTAAACCTTTGAATTTTGAATTCAAAGGTCCCTAATTCATCCAATTTCCCCCCAATTTTGACCCCAAAATTCCCCTATATAAACTCCTTTCTTGACTGTTCAAGGGACAAGTTTTGGAGATTGGAAAAATCCCTCAAAAGCTTGACTAAATCTTCTTTAGGAGTCCAAAGCTTGAGAATTTTTAATTTTTGAATTCAAAAGCTTTTCTAGATGAGGGTCCTTATTAGTGGAGAAGTTGTTGGAGCCTCGCCGTCGTCCCAGTCGCTGTACCAAAAATGGTAGGATATTCGTCTAAATTTCTCATTTTCTTTCAAATAATACAGGTGATGTAATGAGTTGGTGTATCCTCATCTAGTTTACTGGTTTATCTGTCAAAAATGTTGATTTTAGTTTGTTTCTTTTGTGAGTTATTATTTCAAATATGCAGAGGTTTTCCGTGGTTTAGCGTCATAATGTTTGTAACTTGATGATGCTGCTATGTTGTTGTTAGTGATCATTTAAGATGATTTCTGAAATCATCGAGTTGTGTTACAAGTTGCAAGAGTCTTAATTTAACATCGACTGTCTGTTTGCTATTCAATCTTTGTTTGTTTTGATTTGTTTTGAGGTTTTCCAGATCAGTAAACCTAGTAATAACTCACTTTCACCATTTTAGTGATTTTAAAAGTTTAATCTATGACATAAGCTTTAGTTTTCTGCTAAAATGATGTTAAATCCATAAAAATGTGTTGCATAGTTTTGTCTCCATCTCTGTTCCTGTTTTCCTTTTTTTTGAGATTGGTCTTTCTCATAGTGAATGTAGCTTATTTAGAGTGTTGTAGTCACCTATTTTCTCATACTAATCATATAGATTTCAAAACTTGACTGTCTTAATTTGTTCTCTTGTTGGAATGCATGAAGTTTGGGTTTGTTCGCGTTATGTTGTTGTCCTGCTTATGCATTCATCCGTTTCATCTTGGTTTCAGTTTACCGTTTGCTTGATGACTATTGTTTAGAAGTTAAATTTTAAGGTGTTTCATGAACTTATTATGGTCTTCTTTGTCACTGTTTTCTGTCTTTATCATTTGAAATCTTCCTACTTCTCTTTTTAAAGCTTTTCCACCTGGAAATATCTCCATGATTTGGTACCTTTGTTGTCTCATGCGGTCTAAGAAATTATATTGTTCAGTTATTGGTTTTGGTATCCATTTTCTATTTAATCTGCTATCCCATATAGCTTTATTTCTATCATAATTTTCATAACTTAGAGAATAATATTCTGGCTTAAGATATTTTGGATTTTTTACTCCTGATGTACTAGGTTTTGCTTC
>JBCEWC010003993.1:0-28515 GCA_038996855.1 Solanum aculeatissimum | reverse complement strand
AAAAATCCCAAAAGAGTCTTTCGCCACGACGTCGTCCAGGTTCCCTTTTTCCGCGAGGAAAAAATGGGGCGCGACAAGTAGGCTATTCATAACTTTTGGGTGAGGGTTTTAAGTAGGTGTTTTGGAGTGGTGAGAAGGAGTAGTATCCTTTAAGTGAGCGTCCTTACAAAGGTATAGAACAGGAACCACGTGGGTTAGATTAACATGAGTACAATCATTTTACGGATAACACGTTGTGACTTTGAGTTTAGCTAGAACTTAATGAGAGTATGTTGTAGACTTAGGCTTTGATAAGAACTATAAGTTAAAATTAATAAAGTATGGCACACGAGGAGGAGAGTATGAACGAGGAGAGTTGCCAAGTTTGAAAGTTATTAGTCTTATCTCTTGATACAAAGTGGTCCTACCCTTATATTGGACAAATGATCTTCTCTTGAAGTCATAAGGAAGGTTAATAGAAGTATTTGAGATTGAAACCTTTTTCTCATCCCTGGTATGATGTCTTCTGGTGAGAAAATTCCCTATTTATGAGTTGATGTGTTCATTCTCGAGTTTAAACAGTTGAGTGTCTAGATGTTTTAATGATTCAATATATTGGGTTTAGATGTTCCATTTGTGCCCATCAATGATGAAGTTGAAGGTAATATTCCTATTCTTGACTTGAAATGATATGTCCATTCTTGGCTTTGAATATTTGATTGTTTATGGCGTTTGATTGGTTGAATGATTGAGTCTCGATTTCTATTCGTTCCTCGAGTCCATCCTTGATTTACTCATCATTCGAGGACAAATGATCCCAAGGGGGAGATATTGTTACACCTTGAAAATTATCAAAATACCTGTGGACAAAACATTATTCGCGTAATACATTATCCCAAGGATTTTTTGTAAATTGACGATCAAAATATCGATTAGGGCAAAATATTATGTGTAAGAATGGTCACTGTCATTCTCCAGGAGGGTACCCTTCGCGTGACTGATATTTGAAGAACCATTGTTGATTCCCCAAGAGAACCACCTGGCCTTATCAACACATCACACTCAATAGTGGAAGAACACTCAAGAAAGACTATCAATTTAAATAAATAACTAAGTCTCTTTTTATAATAGTTTCCAATAAATAAGAATTGGAAAATCAATAACAATCTACTATCTCTACTCAATGTCTATGAAGCCTCTGTCCAATCTAGAAGGTGCCAAGACAAGTCCTGGACTGCCTCAAATGAAATACTCTACTAGTGGATAAAATAAAATGAAATAACTCCTCCGAAAACAAGGAGAGCTCATCACAATCTAGAAGGAAGGAATAGGTTTTCAATGGTGCGCTTACTAAAGGCCTCTATCACCTGTATCTATATCATTAAACGATGCAGGACCAAATGGATGTTAGTACATTGAATATATTGATATGTAAAATGGCTAAGAAAACAAATAAGGCTCAAATACACATCAACCAAGCCAACTCAACCAATCAACTCAACAATCCCTAGCTCAACTTAGAAATTATGCAAGTTTAAGAAGAAAATCATGCTTTGAAAATAGGCTCAGTATTATGCAACTCATTTTAAAACCATTCACATTCCATCTTGTATTTCTTGGGAGTTTCTCTTAACCCATGACAATACCACCATCTTTAGTTTGGTGATGTACAACGAAAGTGATGACATTGTTACACCCGTCCAATACTTGCCAAGGTAAAGGTAGATCAAACTAATCTTGGATCCATAATCAATGTCCATTTTTTTGGGACAAGAGTTGTCCAAATTAACGGAACAACTATCCTACGCTAGCAATGTAGTTTATGGATTGGATTTATTACTTACTCACGCCCATTTCTATGCTCAATACTCCTCCCAAGACTAAAATATTCTCATGTCAATCAACTCTTTATATTTACTCCAATCAAACTCAATCCAATCACTCAACAATTCAACAAATCATGACCATCAATCATGTATGCTATTAGGACTCATCAAATCATTCAAGACTCTAACTCAAATGATCATTTAGAATCCAACAAAAAATGCTCTTCACATAAAAACATGTGAGATTCTCATTATATAAGGACATGTAATACGCTCATCCTGCTCCAATCATGCTCAATTTATTCAATTCAGACATTCGCCATCACAATCACAATTCAGTCGATGCAACAAGACTACCTAGGATGATGCAATTTAGGGTTCATAATATCAAACATAAATTAATATGTCAACTTCATGTAACCAACATGCAACACATCAATTAGTTCATAAATATGAGTGAAAACTCAACAATAAACAAAAGTAACACAAAGAATAAGATTATGGGATCTTACTACAATTTGATCATGTAGATGAAAGGGTGCATGGATGAACTCAATCAAATGCTTTAGGTATCCTTATATACCTGGAATTACGAAGAGCGATTGACAATCTTCAATCACACATTTGGAACCCTCATTTTTCTTAGTTTCTTGATGCTCTCAAAGTCTCTAAGTGTAAATGAATAATAATACACTTAGGAAACTATTAATGGGTCTAAATTAACCCCAAATCATTGAGAGTTTTAATTAAAAAAGGTAGAAAAATACAAAAATACCCTTCATCAAAACTACTAAGGGAACCAAGAAAACCCATTTACGAGTCATAATTCCATTTATAGGTCGTGGTTGTCTCTCGTAGATGGGAGTGCCCAAAATTATAGGTTTCTGGAAATTGGACTTGGGTTCTAAAAATCCTTTTCTATGGTTCATAAAATGGACCACGACTTGTCCTGTTAATCGTGGTCCAAGATTCAGAGTTAAGGTTTTTCTTAAGCCTCAAATAATAAGACCAATTCTATGGATCATGCAAAGAAGTAAGGTCCGTGGAAAGACTCATATAACATTATCTGCCCCTTGGGATTATTCGTCCTCGAATGAAGATTGATATAGGAACCTAGTTAAAGTACAAATACTATCATGGACTCTATCAAGAAATTAGTTTACAAATCACTCATGCAATCAATCATTCAATTCATCAATCAGACTCTAGGACACTATCACCATTCAAACTTGGAATAGAGGGAAACTCAAAGAATAGGAACAAATCATTACCATAAACTATTTCATCATTACCAGGTAGGAATAAATATGGGTACCTAGTGTCACGCCCTAGAGATTGGGGGCGGACCGTCGGCAAGATGTGCGGTCCAAATAGGCCGCACCCGAGTCGGCCATGCAGGCGGCATGTGCCGATGGAGGGGCTGAAGATGTTCAATGTGGCAAAGAGGCATTGCAAGAGGCAAAAACCATATTAGATGTTGCATGACATGTCCTTATAGTGCCAAGGCTGCTTGACAAGGACTTGGTAGGCACCCAAGGGCATAGGCCAACCGGCCTAGGCCGCATGCGGCGAGGTATGTCGATGCCGCACGTTCTAGAGCTACAAATGGAATTAGAGGATTCCGGGCTAGGGTATTGTCCCTAGCATGTCCTTATATGTGTTCACCAAATTTGGGGTCAATCGGAGTTCGTTTGGATAGACACATGACTTAGCCAAGGACCAGTGGCAGTTTTATAATTAATGGAATAGTCCGAAGGCTATATCTCGTTCTATGTGCATGAGAATGAGATTAAAATTCATGGAGGTGTGAAGGAAGTCAAGAGGAGTAAGCATGAATAGACAGCACCACATTTGGAGCTCGGTAGAGTATTCTATGGCCCATTATTATTCTCTATCAGAAGCATGTCTGCTCCTGGAACTTGGGTTTTTATTTTAAGAGCATATATAAAGGGGGTATACATGGTGACAACCTACCAGCCTTCCCCGGGAAACTTGCCCAAAGTGTGCTGCCTTGGAGTAAACCTCCAAGGGCCTGCCTAGGCATCTCTAAGGAATGTCCTAGGTACCCATATGAGTTAGGGAGCTCTATGGGCAACGTGTGGCAAAGTGGCCAACGTTGGGCGTCCCGACATGGTGAGAGGCTTGCTATAAGGAACCGCTAGGCCCTCCGGGCTAATCCTTTTATGGGAGAAGACATCTTAACCGAATGATTACTCGAGGGACTTAACCAAGGACCTCGTATGCTAACTTGTGAGCTTGGCAAAGGTTCCCCAAGCGAGCAAGGGTCCGTTGGCCTAGGCGTGTAGTCGTGGGGCGACGCTGCACTTTGGGACTTGCCAGTAAGATGCGTGGGCTATGCTGGGCTACGACCTAAGCTAAAGGAAGGCACAATGAAGGTGATACATATGACGAAGGCCAAAGGCTAAGAGTTGTCTCACTCTGATGAAGCGACAACCGAGTGTATGGGCACGAGGCGACCGATAAGTCGGAGGATAGGACTGTGCACGCGGCAAGCGATGCTCAGGTCCAGGCGAAGGACAAACATGTCCTTAGCCAAATCCCAGGGCGTATATTGATGAGATCCAACATGCTTGGATGCGCCATATGAGTTGAGAGCATGTCAAAGCTATGGCTAGACATCCGACGGGCGGCACTACTGGGGTGAGCTATGGGGCAGGCCTCCCACAGGTACAAGGATCGTACTGAGAAACCTGGGAAAAAGAATAGGCTGGCCCTAAGCTATGGGGAGCTAAAGTTGCCGCACGGGCCATTGTTGTATCGCTAACGCAGTTGAAAATATGGGTCCATGACACGTGGTATCAGAGCTTAGTTAAAACAAACATTAGGTAAATTGTGGGCGTCAGTACAAGGGCTACGTCAGAGTAAAAATTGTTGTTCACTGTACTCAGCAAGATCGTATGAAATGATGCTATCGTGTGAAGGGAATTGGTTGCGTACAATAACGCTAGAGAGAGCTGTGCCAGCCAAAACCCACCATGAGCATAATCACGCCCTCTCACAGTTGTTTATTCCTCATTTGTCTGTGTGGGCTGGTTCATATGGGAAGCATCCGAATATGATCAGAGTATCTTCAAGGGATGACTTCCATTTAGCGGGTACTATTTTTAGAGGGATTTTGTCAAGGCATGTTTGGTTGGCATGTGGCACTATCGTGCAACCCTGGTTGTGTGTGTTGTCACAAGGGTAGACAAACGGATAACGGTTGCTCAAATGTGTTCAATTGTGACCAACCACCAATTTCTCTGAAAATCTGAGAGCGGTATATTGGCAACTTGGTCATAAAGAGGCATGGACTTGACGAAGAAGTTCAAGAAAAGATGGTGTGAGCATCAGATGCTCGTCAGTCAAGGCATGTTCATGCAACGTGACGAGTTAAGTTGTCAGCCATATAAGAGTTTAAGGCTTGTGAAGCGACGGGAATGTGCCGATAAGTCGGGTAGCAAGTGAATGGGTATATGTCTGCCAGGTCGTGCAGCCATATTTCATGGGATATGTCGCCAAGAAATATAAACTTTGGGCTTGATCATTGTTAGATCTTGCCAGAGATGCGTTGGACGCATCGGTTGCCTGTCCTCCTGGATAGTGGGACACGAGTTACCTAGCCATCTAATGGGTTGCGAAGAATGGCAGGAGAGTCCCTACGGAAGAATCATGCTGGAAAAGTAGGTTGGAGCCTGCGGCATAAGCCAGCTTCACTTGCGAAGTTGAAAACGCACACCAAGCTATGCGGAAAGGACCTTAGTGTCGAGAAAAAGGTGGTACTAGACCACCGGGTGTGTAAGGGGGCACGTCTACCGAACTATCTTATGGGGAGGTCCAGTGCCAAAGTACTGTGGTAAGGAAGTACATCAGAGTGGGATTAGCGGAAGTGTCAGAATTGGATTGGTATCCAAGTTCACGAACGGGGTCTTCCTGAGAGTAGAAGGTCGAGCCGGACGAGACCAGAAATGGGAGTGTTGTGTGAGCCTTGCCATAGGTCATTTAGCAGAGAATTGGCTGCACCTTGAGGGTCGGTACCATAGGCAAGCCGATAATTGGGAGCACCAAGAGGGTCCTCGCCATAGGCATTTATACCGTTGTGTACACCGGGCATTGAAGAGCTACGATGAGGAAGAGAGTGTTCTGGGCAAAGAGTCTTGTTCAGAGATGTATGCGGACGCCGACACTTTGAGACATGGAGTACTTGCCACAAGTACGTCCCAAGCAAAGTGCATCGTACCTACGGGTGCAAAGCACGAGATGTGCCAAAAGCAGCCATGTTGCAGCGTGGGTTGCCAGAGGCCGAATTGAATGCTGAATGGGACAAGTGATGTTGGTGAAAGGACCATATGATATGGTTGGCCAGGATACCACATCGAGGGATGCCTACCTATGCCGGCCAATAAGGCCGATGTGTTTGTGAAAGGACCATAAAGAAATGGTTGGCAAAGATGCCACATCGAGGGATGCCTACCTATGCCGGCCGAGATGGCTGATGATTTGGGCTATTGATGCCAATGTCCAAAGGAAAATGGGTGTCTTCCAAATTTGGGCACGGTGGAATTGCGAGTTATCCATGGGGATTCTCAGTTTCTATACCGGGATAGGGATACTAAGGACACGCTCGTTGAAGCCTCCAATGCCCTAGTCTTGTTGGTGGTACTAGACAGTTCACACCAGGGAAAAGTTCCTAGATCTCCCGCCGGGCTGAAGATGCTAAGGACACACTTACAAGGCCTCCAATGCTTTATCCATGATTACGGCGCTTGAGATATGCATGTGTATTGCAAAGGAGTGACAGGTTTCCGGACAGCCGAAGGCCGTGAGGGCCACGGGGTGGCAGATGCCACAAAGTTAGTCACCAGAGGGTGCAGATATGGAGACATCGTCTAAGTGAACATTGGGAGGTGCAGTGCTGATGCAGCTTGGACAAAACTTGGGAGGAGAAAGCGCGAGGGGCGTTACTCCACCTTAAGATGCGGAGCTCGAAAGGGTTCTGGCGCACGCCAAGGATTTGGGAGCAGCGATATAAAACCCCAAGGGTGCAGACTTCGGGTATTCGTTGGTGTCTGATGTCATCGAGGACGATGAAGACTTTGGGTGTGTGAGGATGTCACGCCCCAGAGATTGGGGGTGGACCGTCAGCAAGATGTGCGGGCTAAACAGGCCGCACCCGGGTCGGCCATGCAGGCGGCATGTGCCGATGGAGGGGCTGAAGATGGTCAATGTGGCAAAGAGGCATGGCAAGAGGAAACAACCATCTTAGATGTTGTATGACATGTCCTTATAGTGCCAAGGCTACTTGACAAGAACTTGGGAGGCACCCAAGGGCATAGGCCAACCGGCCTAGGCCGCGTGCGGCGAGGTATGTCGTTGCCTCATGTTCTCGAGTTACAAATGGAATTAGAGGATTCCGGGATAGTGTATTGTCCCTAGAATGTCCTTATATGTGCTCATCAAATTTGGGGTCAATCGTAGTTCGTTTGGATAGGCACTTGACTTAGCCAAGGACCAGTGACAGTTTCATAATTAATGGAATAGTCTGTAGGCTATATCTCGTTCTATATGCATGGGAATGGGATGAAACTTCATGGAGGTGTGAAGGAAGTCAAGAGGAGTAAGAACAAATAGAAAGCACCATATTTGGAACTCGGTAGAGTATTCTATGGCCCATTATGATTCTCTAGCAGAAGCATGTCTGCTCCTGAAACTTGGGTTTTTATTTTAAGAGCATATATAAGGGGGGTATACATAGTGACAACCTACCAGCCTTCCCCGGGCGACTTGCCTAAAGTGTGCTGCCTTGGAGTAGACCTCCAAGGGCCTGCCTAGGCATCTCTAAGGAATGTCCTAGGTACCCATATGAGTTAGGGAGCTCTATGGGCAATGTGTGGCACGGTGGCCAACGTTGGGCGTCTCGACATGGTGAGAGGCTTGCTATAAGGAACCGCTAGGCCCTCCGGGCTAATCCTTTTATGGGAGAAGACCTCTTAACCGAATGATCACTCGAGGGACTTACCCAGGACCTCGTGTGCTAACTTGTGAGCTTGGCAAAGGTTCCCCAAGCGAGCAAGGGTCCGTTGGCCTAGGCGTGTAGTTGTGGGGCGACGCAACACTGTGGGACTTGCCAGCAAGATGCATGGGCTATGCTGGGCTACGACCTAAGCTAAAGGAAGACACGATAAAGGTGACGCATGTGACTAAGGCCAAGGGCTAAGAGTTGTCTCACTTTGACGAAGCGACAACCGAGTGTATGGGCGCGAGGTGACCGACAAGTCGGAGGATAGGACTGTGCACGCGGCAAGCGATGCTCAGGTCCAGGCGATGGACAAACATGTCCTTAGCCAAATCCCAGGGCGCATATTGATGAGATCCAACATGCTTGGACGCGCCATATGAGTTGAGAGCATGTCAAAGCTATGGTTAGACATCCGATGGGAGGCACTACGGGGGTGAGCTATGGGGCGAGCCTCCCACAGGTACAAGGACCGTACTGAGAAACCTGGGAAAAAGAATAGGCTGGCCCTAAGCTATGGGGAGCTAAGGGCGCCGCACGGTCCATTGGTGTGCCACTAACGCAGTTGAAAATATGGGTCCGTGACACTAGCCTTCATATCCTCTTCAGCTTCCCAAGTAGCTTCTTCTACAAATTGATTCCTCCATAACACTTTCACAGATGTGATTTTCTTAGTCCTCAAATTTTGAACCTAACGATCAAGGAATTGAATGAGAATATCCTCATAACACAAACTATCTTTCACTTTAATACTTTCAACAGGCACAACCAACTACGAATCTCCCAAACACTTCTTAAGCATAGAAATATGGAAGATTGAATGGATGGTCACTAACTCTGGTGGAAGATCCAACTCGTAGGCTATATTTTCTACTCTATTCATAATCAGGTAAGGACCTATGTACCTCGGAATCAACTTTCCTTTCTTCCAAAATCACATCACACCCTTCATAGGTGACACTTTCAAATACACCCCATTGTTAACCTCAAACTCTAAGTCTCTTCTTCTAACATTGGTGTAGGATTTCTATAAACTCTGTACAATCTTTAATCTCTCTCTATGATCTTCACCTTTTCCATATCTTAGCGAACCAAGTCTATTCCAATCAACTCTGCCTCACCTATCTTGAACCAACCAATTGGTGATCTACATCTTTGCATATATAGTGCCTCATATGGAGCTATTTGGATGTTATTGTTATAGGAAAACTTGATTATAGGAAAATGGTCGTCCTAGTTATCCTTGAAGTCAATGAAACAAGCTCTAAACATATCCTCTAAGATTTGAATAGTGTGCTCTACCTGACCATCAGTCTGAGGGTAAAAAGTAATACTAAGGTTCACCTTTGAAACCAATCCTTTCTGAAAAGATCTCCAAAATTGAGCAGTAAATTGAGCACCTCTGTCTGAGATGATAGATAAGGGTACTCCATGCAGTCTAAAAATTTCTCTTAGATATATTCGAGCATAATTCTCTGCAGTGTTTGTTATATTTATTGCCAAGAAGTGCATAGATTTTCTCATCCTATCAACTATTACCCAAGTTAAATCATGCTATCTGTAGGACCTCAATAATCACATGACAAAGTCCATGTTAATCATTTCCCACTTCCATTCCAGAATCACAAAGTTCTATGCTACTCCACATGGCCTTTGATGCTCAACTTTGACTTGTTGACAATTCAGGCCCTTAGAAACAAACTCATTAGTGTATCTTTTCATCCCACTCCACCAATAGACTTCTGTCAAGTCATTGTAAATCTTAGTTAATCCTGGATAGATTGAATATTTAGAGTTGTGAGCTTATGCCATGATCCTCTCGCATATGCCATCAACATCAAGAACACATAATTTACCTTGATATCTCTATACCCCATATCCCTCTTTGGTGAAAGTCATTACCTTCTGCTTATGCACATCTGCCTTCAATTGTAGTAGGATAGGATCTTGTTCTTGCTTCTCCTTCACCTCCACCACTAGAGTTGGTACATACCCATTACGCACAAGCACTCCACCTTCACCAGATTCATCCTATTGAACTCCCAATCGTGCCAGTCTGTGCACCTCTTTAGCCAACTCTTTCTTCTCTTCTTCCATATGAGCGGTGCTCCCCATAGACAACTTAATAAGAGCATCAACAACCATATTTGATTTACCTTGGTGGTAGAGAATGGTCATGCCATAGTTCTTGAGTAATTTATGAAGCTCTTTCTGGGTGAAGACATATTGCAGACTTTTATGGTCTGTGAATACATCAACATGTGCTCCATATAAGTACTGGCACCATAGTTTGAGAGCAAACACCACTACCGCCAATTCTAAGTCATGAGTTGGATAGTTTTTCTCATGTACTTTGAGTTTCCTGGAAGCATAATCAATAACTTTACCCTTCTACAACAATACACACCCTAATCCCACTTTTGAGGCATCATAATAAATTTCTAATCCATTAGTTCCTTCGGGTAAGGTCAACACTGGAGCGGTAGTCAACCTTATTTTCAATTGTTGGAAGCTCTTCTCACATTCGTCAGACCATTGGAACTTGACCTTTTTCTGAGTCAATCTTGTCAACAGTGAGAATAGGGAAGCAAATCCTTCAACAAATTTATGGTAGTAACTTGCCAACCCCAAAAAGCTTCTTATGTTAGTCAGAGAGGTTGGTCTAGGCCAGTTCTTAACCATCTCAATCTTTTGAGTGTCCACTAGTATACCATCACCTGAGATAATATGGCTTAGGAAAGACATTGACTTGAGCCAAAACTCACACTTTGAAAATTTCAAATACAATTCATTATTTTTGAGAGTTTGTAAAGTGATTCTAAGGTGATTAACATGTTCCTCCTCATTTCTAGAATACACCAAAATATTGTTGATAAACACGATCACGAACATATCAAGATACTATCTGAATACCCTATTCATCAATCTATAAAGGTTGTAGGTGCATTCGTCATCCCAAAGGGCATCACCAAAAACTCAAAATAACCATATTGGGTTCAAAAAGCCATCTTTGGGATGTCACATTCTCTCACTTTCAATTGATGATAGCTTGATCTTAGGTCTATCTTTGAGAAAATAGTGGCACCCTGAAGTTGGTCAAACAAGTCGTCTATTCTTGGAAGGGGATACTTATTTTTTACTATCACCTTATTCACCTGGTAGTAGTCAATGAACATTTTGAGGGAACTATATTTCTTTCTCACGAATAGGACAAGAGTGCCCCATGGTGATAGAATCGGTCTAATAAACCCCTTATCTAAGAGATCTCTTAATTGCTCTTTCAACTTTTTCAATTCAACGAGAGTCATTCTATATGGTGAAATGAAAATATGTTGTGCATCTGAGAGGGAATATATCCCAAAATCAATATATCTACTGAGAGGGACTCCAGGCAAATCATCAAGGAAGACTTCTAAGAACTAACTAACAATCAAAACTAACTCAAAGGGTGGAGACTCTACATTATCAGTCTTAACTCACATGAGGTGATAAATACATCCTTTTGAGATTAGCTTTCTGGCCTTAAGGTAAGAAATAAACTTATCCTTTGGTGCAACAGTTTACCCTTCCACTCTAAGACCGATTTATTTAGGAATTGGAATTTAACGATTTGGGTCCTACAATCAATAGTGGCATAACAGGCATAAAACTAATGCATGCCAAGAATCACGTCAAAGTCGATCATCTCTAACTCTATCAAATAAGCCAGGGTATCCCTATGATAGATGGACACTATATAATCTTTGTAAACCTTTTCGGCTAGAATGGACTCACCAACAAAAGTGGAAATAGAAAAGAACTCAAATAGACACTCAGGGAGAATCTCAAATCTACTAGCCACATATGGCGTCACAAATGACAGAGTTGCACTTGGATCAAGAAATGCATAACAATCAAAAGTAAAGACTCGAAGCATACCCATCATGACATCTGGTGTAACCTCTTGGTCCTATCGGTTCCCCATCGTATATAGATGATTTATTCCATCGCCTGTCCCTAGTGCAACACCTCTCCAATTACCTTTGGGTGGTGGTGCTGTAGTAAAAGATTGGACCTTACTTCCCCACATCGGACATTCCTTCTAGAAGTGACCCATATGGCCATACTCATAGAAACCATTCCCTCCCTCTCTACACTCTCCCAAATGAATCCTACCATATTTTCCACAAGATGGCTTCCCTCTCAAACCAATGGTCACACTAGTTTGACACTAAGGACCCAGTACTCTAAAGTTTTGTTGACCTTGGGACTTCTGATCATACCTATTAATCAAAGTTGGTGCACTTGTTGAGGATGGTGTATGACTCGAAGGTCTCTTATGAAAGTAAGACTTATCTTCCTTACTCTGCTTATGTTAGCTAGGCTTGGGCCCTGCTAACTTAGCCTTTTTACTCAAATGCTCCTTTCTTTCTATCTCTCTTCTTGTCTTCTTATAGTTGTTATGCAGACCATAAGTTTGGAGATGTCCATCCGTAGGATCAGTAGTGTCACTTTGCATTCCTTCTTCACATGTTTGCCCAAGCCAAATATGAACTTCCTCATTCTTGCCCTCATATCTTGGACTATCTTTGGAGCATACCTAGATAGCTGGATGAACTTGAGGTTGTATTCTTTAACAGTCAACCCTCCCAGTTTCAAGTTCACAAACTCTTCAATCTTTGCCTCGATCAACTCCTGAGGGAAGAAATGATCAAGTAAGGCACTCTAAAAATTACTCCACATGGTAGCCTTTGCATTTTCACCTCGACCCTCATCCTATTAGTTATACCAAATATTCATCACATCCTTGAGTTGATAGGAAGTAAGTACAACTCCATCTATCTCAATTGCATGCATGACCTTCAAGACTTTTCACATCTCGTCAATAAAGTTCTTGAGGTCTTCCTCAATCTTAGATCCCATAAAGACTAGCGGGTCCATCCTCAAGAAATCCCTAACTATGGTTGTAGTAGTGGGCTCTTGGAAGATACAACTAGGGGCCTATGGAGTTTGATTACCATTCTGGGAGGCCACAAGCTGGGTAAGCATGGTAATAGCTCCCCTAAAGTCAGACTCTAAAGTAGGAGCTAGTTAAGCAGTAGGTGTCTGGGGAACTTCAGTAGCTCTAGTCGGTCGACCCCATTCTTCTGTCCTTATCTAAATAGGAACCTCTGTGGGGGATTCTCAATGTTGGAGGTTGAGGCATCTCTTTAGGTGACAGTACGCTTAGGAGGCATGATCTACAAATACGTAACACTTGAATTAGATGGATACTTTAATAGAATTAAACTCTACAACATGAACTCAGAATATAAGAGAAGTGCAACCATTCCTAATATCCCATAGCCTTCAGCTTATAAAGTGTGGTGCACAACACACCACATAATTATGATTTTGGGGTTGGAAGTTCATGCATTGAGGAGATGTTTGATAAGTTGTTAAAGAAGGTTGACGCCCTGGATGATACCTTGAAGGTGATGAGAGTCGATATCTCAGGAATAAATTAGAAGGTTGAGTCTCATTCTGTCGCTATCAAGCAGCTGGAGTAATAGTTTGGTCAGATGTCTACATAGTTAAACTAGCGCCAAAAGGGTACATTGCCAAGAAACACAGTGCAAAATCCATAGAATGATGGGTAGTGCATGGCAGTGACTACATGAGATGTCAAGCAGAATATTAACCCACTAATGTCAATTGATGATGATTAGGTGTGTAAGGAGATAGCAGATAGTAGAGTTGCGAAGACTGGGGATGTTAGTGCCAAGGATGGGGCAAGCGATGAGGTAGTGATGCCAAAGAAGTTGAAGCACATACCTAGACCTTCACCATCATTCCCTTAAATACTCAAGAAAAAAGAGAAGGATGGTAAGTTCTAGCATTTCATCTCCATGTTGAGGTAGCTCACTATCAATATTCCCCTCATTGAAGCATTGGAGAGCATGCCCGGGTATGCCAAGATCATGAAAGACCTTGTCACCAAAAAGAGTAAGGTGAGCCAAGCTTTGTCCCAAGATCTTAAGCATTGCAGTGTTATTGCAACCAGGTCCTTGGTGCAGAAGAAAGAGGACCCAGAGCATTCTCCATACCTTGCACCATCGAAGATGTTGCAATTGCAAAGGCGTTATATGATTTAGGTGCTAGTATTAATTTAATGCCTCTCATAGTGTTCCAATAGTTAGGCTTGGGAACCCCTACACCTACTAGCATGCGGTTGTTGATGGTTGACAGGACAGTGAAGAAGCCTAAGGGGATACTCTATGACGTGCTAGTCAAAGTGAAGAAATTCATATTCCATGGAGACTTTGTGATCCTGAATTACGAGGTCAACTTTGACGTCCCAATCATCTTGGGAAGACCCTTCCTAGACACTGGGCGAACACTGGTGAACATGGAGTTGGGTCAACTCAAGTTTAGGTTGAATGATGACGAGGTCATGTTCAAAGTATTCTAAAACCTACAGAAAACTGATGAACTAAAAGTGGTTTCTGTTATAGAGAGTATTAAGGAGGTGCAACCAAAAGTACCAATTGAGGAAAGACTAGGTGTCAAAACTCTGGAAGTTGTGTTAATAAACTTTAAGAGTGACGACATCCTCAACTATGATGAGATGGTAAAGGCTCTGGGAGCATCCAGTTTCACTAGGCATCCATCTAAGCTTGAGTTATACTTTAAAGAATTGAGAATCGCCACCTACTAGACCATCCATCGAGGAGCCACCAATGTTGGAGTTAAAGGCTCTTCAACCCATCTGAGGTATGTCTTTTTGGGTGCTAAAAATACTTTACCTATTATTGCGTCATCAGATCTTAAGGACGAACAAGTGAAAGCATTAGTAGCAGTGCTTCAGCGATTCAAAAAGTTTATTGGATAGACAATTGCGAACATCATTGGCATCCCACCAGACGTATGCACTCAAAAGATTCAATTGGTCAAGAACTATAAACGTAGTATTGAACACCAAAAACATCTAAACCCACTGATGAAAGAGCTTGTGCATAAAGAAATCATTAAGTGGTTGGACGCAGGTGTGATATATCCGATCACTGACAGTGAATAGATGAGTCCAGTATAATGCGTTCTAAAAAAGAGAGGTATCACCATGGTCCTGAATGCTAACAATGAGTTAATTCCCACGAGTCCAGTCACACGATGAAGGGTTTCCATGGATTAGCGCAAACTTAATGCATCAACAGAAAAAAATCACTTTTCCATGCCATTCATGGACTAAATGCTAGATTATTTGGCAGGAAAAGATTGGTATTGATTTCTCGATGAGTATTTAGGCTACAATTAGATTTCCATTGCTCCAGAGGACAAAGAGAATATGACATTTGCATGTCTTTACGGAACCTTCACATTTAAAAGGATGTCATTCGGATTGTGTAATGCACCGACCATATTTTAGAGATGCATAATGTCCATTTTTCATATGGTGGAGGATACTATTGAGGTATTCATGGAAGACTTCAGTGGTTGGAGATTCATTTGAAGATTGTTTAAAGCATTTGTAGGGTGTGTTCCAGAGATGTGAAGAATGTTATCTTGTTTTGAATTGGGAAAAATATCACTTTATGGTAAAGGAAGGCATTGTATTGGGTTATAGGATCTCTATCAAGAGTATTGAGGTGGATAGAGCCAAGGTTGAAGTGATTGAGAAACTTTCTCCCCCTATATCTGTCAAAGGTATGAGAAGTTTCTTAGGGCACACAGGATTCTACAAATTGTTTATAAAGTATATCTCAAAGATTGCACATCATTTATGTAAGCTACTTAGAAGGATACTAAATTTATTTTTGATAATGCATGTCTCAAGGCATTTGAAGGGTTGAAGCAGAGGTTGATATCAATGTCTATCATAGTTGCTTTAGAATAGACGCAACCCTTTGAAATCATGGTTGATGCAAGTGGGGTTGCACTTGGTGTAGTGTTGCGCAATACAGAGAGAAGATACTACATCCTATATGCTATGCCAGTAATGCCCTGAATGCGACATAGAAAAATTACACTGTCATTAAGCAGGAGTTACTCGTAGTGGTCTTTGCATTCAAAAAATTTAAGTGATACCTTTTGGGGACCAAAGTCATTGTGCATACTAACCACTCAGCGTTGTAGTACTTGATAACAAAGAAGGATGCAAAACTGAGATTGAGTCGATGGGTACTTCTTTTTCAAAGGTTTGATTTAGAGGTGATTGACAAAAAGGGGACAAAAACTTAGGTTGCAGACCACCTAACCAAACATGAGTCCATGGCAAAGTTCAAAGATGAGGTGGAAATTGATGATTCGTTTCCTAATGGGAGAGTATTGGCAGCATCTCATGATTTGATACCATGGTTCGCGGATTTTGTGAACTACCTTGTTGGTGATGTCATGCTACCAGATTTGACTTCTCACCAGTGTCATAAGCTTATGTCTGATGTGAAGAAGTTTTTTTGGGATAATCTATTTTTATTTCATCTTTGTGCAGATGGGATTATTCACCACTGCATTCCCAAGGTTGAGATGATAAGAATTTTGGAGGCTTGTCATTCATCATTAGTTGGTGGACACCATAATGGAATCAGGACAGCATATAAGATCTTACAATATGGCTACTACTGACCAACTATCCACCAAGATGCCCAGGACTATGCTAAAGCTTGTGATAAGTGCCAAAGAGAAGGTGGCGTTTCCCGAAAGCATAAGCTCCTACTAAACCCTATCATGGTAATTGAATTATTTGACATTTTGGGTATAGACTTCATAGGGCCATTCCTTAGTTCTTATGGGAACAAGTATATCTTGGTTGTTGTCAACTATGTCTCTAAATGGGTGGAAGCAGTTGTGCTTCCTAACAATGAAGGAAACATTATCACAACATTCGTCAAGAGAAACATTTTCTCTCGATTTGGCACTCCTGGAGCGATTATCAGCGATGGAGGTTCCCATTTTTGCAATGGGTTGTTCAGAGCTCATCTTGAAAAATATAGGGTGAAGCATAGAGTGGAAATACCTTACCATCGATAGATAAGTGGGCAGGAAAATGTGTTTAACAAAGAGATTGTACTAATACACCAAAATTGAGTTCCAATCGAGTGAGAAATCAATCTTTAAAGTAAAGAAATCATGGTCTAAAAATCTCCAATTTTAGACATTCAAAATCATGAAATTCAAAGTAAAATCATGATAAAACTCATCGAAATGATCAAAATAGTGTTGGAAACACTTACCCAAGTTAAATCTTCAAATTTATCTTCTATAAATCGCCCCAAGAATCTCCAAGTTCATGAAAATGATTAAAAATAGTGTTTCACGGGTTTAAAACTATTCAAGTGTAAAAATCTCTCTGCGATCGCGGGTGGGGTCCCGCAAACGCTGAGGGGGAATGCTCAAAATCCTCCGCGAACGCGGAGAACAAAAGGGAGAGGGGTCACTCACATGCCCAACACTCCACGAATGCGGAGAACAACAACATCAAGACCTCTGTGAACGCGAAGAAGAGATGTATCTGCACGAGATAACAACAAAAATCAGCAATACCACGTCCAATTCCCTACTCAAAATGGACCTCCAAAACTCACCCGAGCTCAGAATTACACAAATTCTATATGTATCCATACCAAAAACAGCGATCCAAACTCAATGGAATCATCGAAAATCAATTTCAAGGCCTCCTCGCCATATTTACCAATCTGACTCGATAAAACTAATTTAAAATTCAAAATACCAAAACTACCCTCGATAACTCCAAAAATTATTATGAGACTATTTCTAGCATTATTTTCACCATCCAGAACTACTGGAATTGTCAGAATTCTGATCCGAGCTTTTGAAGTCTGAATGTTAACCAAAGTCAGACTTGATTCTCGAAAACAACTAAAATCACAACTTTGGGCCTAAAAACCTTATTTTAACTACAAATTCAGTTCTGCAACTTCTTCTAATTTACTTTCAATATTCTAGAACTAATGAAGTTGATGAATCCCTGATCTGACACCAAAATATTAAAATGGTACAAAAGTTCACTTTTTCAATAACTTAAGCTTCCAAAAAGTGACAAAACTCATATTTACCATTTTAAAATTTTACATTTCTGTTTTAATCATTCAAATAGTTCAAAATAGGTCAAAAATAACTTTTAAAATGGTAAAATAGTCATTTTCATAAATAAGGCCAAAATGACCAACATGTCATTACATAGCCTTAACTCGGTGGATGTATAAACCGTCCCCAAAAATGGTCATTATTCCACCCATGCATTGCATTCATACATTACATTTGTATTGTATCATTGAGTATTATTTCTATCTTACCTTATCCTCATGTATATCTTTTATTGTGTACTAACCTTTTTGGATGCAAGTATAGGATTTTTGGTTATTACATTATTGTTCGATTTCTCTTACCCAGTCGGTTGAACCTACTGGGTACATTTTGATGTACTCACCCCTACTTTATTTTCTCTTTGTAGATCGAGCACAGGGACTCACACGGGGGAGTTGACTCACTCTTATTGAGCCTTTTCTGCATCCATCCAGATTTTGTTGGTGAGGCTCATGACTTTGAGTCGTCATGGGTCCTTGGGATTATCTTTACTGCTTTCCTCTAGATTTGTATTAGATTCTATGAGACAATCTTGTATTTTATTTAGAGACACTTGTATTTACTCTTCCATACTATTATAGATGCTCTTATACTCATAACTTCAGATTTTGAGATATTCGATGTTATATCATATTGGTTTCTGCTTTATTTCATTCGTCTTTAGTCGTGATCCATTTTGGGTCGTGACAGTGTTCAAATTGGACAAGGCTATGTATGGACTGAAATAGGTACTCAGAGCATGGTATGAAAGATTGTCTAGGTTCCTTCTGGAGAATAGTTTCAAAAGAGGTAAAATAAATAACACATTATTTTGGAAGACAAGAAGAAGGGACCTACTCATCATAAGGGTCTATGCTGATGATATCATCTTTGGTGCTACTTCAGAATCTATATGTGCAAAAATTTTAAAGCTGATGGTGAGTGAATTTGAAATGAGTATTATGGGTGAATTGAGTTTCTTTTTGGGTTTGCATATTAAACAAACTCCTAAAGGAACCTTAATTAGCCAAGAAAATCACATCAAGAAGTAGTTGAAGAAGTTTCCAATGGAGGATGCAAAGCCTATTGACACTTCTATGGGAACAAATTCCTAAATGATGATGAACATGGTCCCAATGTTAATGAAATATGTACAAACGCATCATAAGATCACTATTCTACCTAACTGCAAGTAGACCAATTATTGTATTTAGTTTGGAATGTGTGTTGGGTTCCAATCAAAGCCTAAGTAGTCCCACTTGAAAGCTGCTAAAAGAATCGTAAGGTACTTGAAGAAAATATAGGACTTGGTCCTATACTATCCTACAGGTGATTTTTTTTAGTTGATTGGTTATGATGATGTTGATTTTGCTGGATATCAAGTAGATAGAAAGAGCACTTCTAGAATGGCTCGCTTTCTTGAATCATGCCTTTTATATTGGGGAACCAAGAAACAAAATTTTGTTGCTCTTTTAACTGTTGATGTTGAATATGTAGTTGATGCCTCTTGTTGTGCTTAATTGTTATGGATAAAACAATAACTAAAGGATTTCGTTGTCATCACACACACTATTCCATTACTGTGTGATAACACAAATGCTTTGAATATTGCAAAGAATCTGGTTCATCACAAGAGGACAAAGCACATTGATAAGAGACGTCACTTTCTTAGGGACAATGTTTAAAAAGGCTATATCTGCATGCAATTTTACAAGACTGAAGATCAAATTACAAATATCTTTACAAAGGCTTTGAGTAGAGATCAATTTGAAAAGAACAAATTGAAGTTGGGGATGTTGAAGATGGAATGAGTTCTTGGTTTTTTTATGTAAATCAACTTATTTTTTACTATGATTAGAAGGGAAGGTATCCTTTTACTTTTGTAATCCTTGTTATGGTCAAGACAATTCTAGTACTTTTTTGCAGGTACACATTCATAAATGATTCAACCGAGATAGCTAAAAGATGAAAAATAGTTTTAAGCATAACATCTCAAACTTTAGAAGGACCTAGTCCTCTCTTAAATATTATCACTCCGTTCATTACATTTGATTTGCAATTAAGAACCATAATTACTGCTCTATGTCAGGTTGTGTCAGTCGATAGATTTCACATCAATCTCAAAAAGTTTATCCATCCCTTGAACTTTACAATAAACTGAGAACCTTTCCATTTACTTATTCTTCCCTCTTTTTCCAAGCTAAAAAGTCTCATAGGAAATTATATATTGCAATTCCTTCTTTGTGATTATTTGAAAACCCAAACGTTCATCTTCTCCCTTAAATGTTTTGTAGACCCGCTCCTTATTTTAGAAGAAATGTCTCAAACCTTGAACTCTAGTTAATAAATGCTCCAAACTTTAAACAAAATAGTCTTATCTACTGGTGCTATTGGTGATACTCCAATTCCTTTTTCCCAAAACTCCTCTATGTAAATCAACAAAATAAACCCTTTTTCTTCTTTCCAAAATCCCTAGTCTTAAGAACCATTTGAAATCCCTGACCTAAAATCCTCCCAATATCCAGTTCCCCTTGACTCTGTTCATCTTGTGTTGTTTTTGGGTTGGTATGAAATTGAACCAAAACCTAAACCTAATTCTCCCTCAAAATTTTCTTTTGACTTGGTTGCAGAGGGCAATTTACTTGAGGATAAAAGGGGTGAATCAAACATTCTCGCGGCAAGTGAGGAACTTGTGGCGAGACATTTGTCTGAGATAAAGGATGGTTTTTGTGCTCCTTTTTCTGATGCGAAGAAGATGCAGTGATGACTATGCAACTAAGTCAGACTCCAAATCATTTTCTCTTAATGAGGCTTTTTCAATAACTGATACAACTTTTGAGGATGAATATAACCTTCCACTCTCATGGAAAATTAGGAGAAAAATAGTACCTACTTCTAAAAGGGGGAAAGAAAAGGTGATTGGTGATTCAAAACCTAGAAAGCGTAAGTATCATACTAGGGGGTCAACTAACAAGTTGTTGAGTGATGCAATAAAGAAGAATAGGGCTCGTATATCTTCTGGGAAAAAATTGATAAAAAGAAGTACAGTGAAGGACCAGGTACTTAAGACTGGTGTGGTTGATGTGTCTGAAGAGTTTGTTGATAGCAAAAGAAAAAGAAAAGTATCAGGTGATAAGGAACAAAGAAAGAAAAATGAAATGTTGTTAAAGAAGTAATCTCTAAGTATGGTGAGGGACCCAATTCATAAGAAAAGGTTGAAAAAGTATTAACAAGAGAGGAAAGAGTTGAAGTGTTGAGAACTAAAAGGTTCTCAGTGGTAGAGTGTTTAATTCTAAGGTGTTACTTAAACTAGGGATGTGTGACCTTGTAGACACTGTAGAGTTGTAATATTGAACACATCTTTTTATGGAGTTTGTTCTATACTTGTATGAATCCCAAGTAAGGGAGTTTTACTACAATGTTGTGATTGAATATGATGGTAGTTTGACTACCAAAGTGGGTGAGAGAAAGTTGGTTTTAAGTAAGAAAGTATTGGATGAACTATTGAAAGTACCAAGCGAAAGGATCACGCCAGCTGTTGGAAAGACCTACTCCAAAAGATTTATGGAAGTATGACAGAAGATTTCTAACCTGAACACCTCTGGTGTTCTAAAGAAATTTTTGAAAGTAGGTTATTAGATTTTCTTTGAATTTGTCAACAAGGTTCTATTGCCTTGATCTGAGAAGAGGACAGTAGCATCTGCCACTGATTTATTTCTTATGAAAAACCTTAGCAAGTTTGAACCTATCAACCTTCCTGCCATAATTTTGGAACACAAAAGAAAAATTTTGACAGTAAAGAATGGCAAGATGGGTTAGGATAGGGTTATTTCTTGACCAGAGTGTTTAGACATTTAGGTTTCCTTTGGAAGCTGGGACAAGGGGTGCAGTGAAGTAGACCTTTTCTTTGAATACTTTGATAGAGTGTGAGTGCATAGAGACAATGTCAATAAAGTTCTGTAGAATGTATGAATTTCTAACAGAGAAGGAGAAGTTGAGGCAAGAGATTGAAGACATAACAATTTTTCTTAGTGCTAAGGATGATGAGATAGCCTTGTTGAAGGATAAGATGGTTGTAGCACGGACAGAGGGACCTGGTTATGATGAAATGGAAAAGTTGAAGGCCAAGAATGATTAATTTTCAACCGAAGTGGCCAAACTCAAGGACCAGCTACTTAACCATCACTTATAGTTAAATTTTAGGCTAACTCTTGTTGTCCAGTCATTAACCCAAAAAAAACCCTCTTCTTCCTAGGTTTTAGTTTATTTGTTTTCTTCTGTTGTGATGTTGGTTCTCTCTTGTATGACTTTTGTAGTGAATGTTGATGTTATGGTTTAATAGAATGCTCTTTTCATGTTTTCTCCTTTTGTCTATAATTGATTCTGTCAAACCATGATATGTTATCTTTTGACTTTGTTCTTACCATAACCTTGTGTTGCATTAATTTTGCATTTACTGTCCATTTTTTGTGATGCCACAAGGAGAAAAATGATAATGCTTTCAGAACCAATTAAATGCGCTAACTTATTGGTGACAGGGGAAACTAATATATGGATTTGGTACCTAATTGAATTGAAGATAAGAGTTTATTGATAGGGAAACAAGTGATATGTTGAAGAATGTTGAACATGCTGAAAGTCATTGCTAGACAATGTTATGGGTTTGTCATCATCAAAAAGGGGGAAAATGATGTTATGATATTTTGATGATTTAGAAAACAATGAGAACAGGGAATAGATGAGGGACTTGGTCCAATATGTGCTGAAAATTTGAAAGTGAAACCTGACAAACAGTACACTGTGCACCTACAAGTTTATTATTTATTCGTGCACATCAGCTTGTTGTTCCTGGTAAGGCTCTCGAGTAGTACACTTAGGAAAAGCGTTATTTTTACTCTGTGTACTTCATTGTGCTAAAATGGTGCTTGCATATTGTGAATCGATTTTTAATTTATAAAGGGATCTGATATTTTAAGCAAACTTTTTGCTTTTCATTGCTAGAGTTGCTATGGCGAGTGTTGAAGTCTAAGTTGACTAAAGTTAGTCGATTTAGTGGGTAGTAGAGTAGCTACTTAGTTGGTCTGTACCTGTGGTAGAGTTATCATAGTGATGGGAAGGGATGTAGACTTAAGTTCCTCGAGTGCAAGAAGTCGTTATCCAAAGCTTTGCTCCCTTGAAGATTAATAGAGTTGGATTGAAATCCTATGAGTACAAGTCGTGATTTTCAACTCCCTTGAGTAAGGAGGTTTTACACATAAAATAGCTTGTCTCATTTTACTTTATTGTATTTATTATTTTAGCTATTTTGTTTATTGTTGTTCTGATGAGGGACCTGGTCCCCTGCACTCCGTGGAAGCCCAAATTTCCATCAAATAGCTTAAACACCTAAATCAGATCAAGTTATAAGGTTTAGTGTTTCTTCAATTTTTAATTTATGTGTTTAAGATATAGATTAAGATAACGGAGACTGTCGACTATTAACTTTGAGATTCATCCTCAACATCAATGTGAGAACAACAATTTACTATAAGAATGAAACTCAATTGAAGGGAAAATAAATTTTTTTCGAGACACATATAAATCATTGTCTAAACATAATAAGTTTTCTTCAACTAATTTTAATTATATGAACGGAAAGACATTTCATTCGAGATCTATCATAATTCACTTTTAAGTCTTGCAATTATATGTATATATTAAATGAAAATATTTCATTACTTTAGAGCTAAATAAGAATTTGACGGTGTCAGCTTACATATTGTTTATTCACACATTACTAATTAGAGACATGAAAAATTGATTTTGGTATTATATTTGATTCTCTCAATTCACTAAAAAATCACTATAAAAATACAAAAAAAAACCTGTAAATTAAAAAAAAAAAAAGACAAGAAATGTACTATTTAACTATATGTAGGTCTGTCAAATAGATTTGGTACAACAATTCATATCAATCCTCCTACTCATAGGACATTGAACTAAAAACATGTTATTCAAAATACATTTCTTTCTACGAATGAGTTGTTCACAAAAATGTATCTTAATATTTTTAATTTATATACAAGTCCAAGGAAATAAAAATTGCAACTCAACTCAAATATAACAAAAAGCACCACAACCACCGGATTTTTTTGTTTGTTCCATTTGAAGAACACATCATACCTACTGCAAATATCCAGCAACAACCTTTGGTACATATATTATCTAAGACTTAAAATTTAGTTTATGAATTAAGCTCTTAATAAAATTTATCATTTTATATATTTGTTAAGGACCAAATATTTCACGTACAAACTCAATTGTCAATATCAAATGAAAATCAACAATTTTGTATTTTACTTTGCTCTGACTGCAAGCAACTCTTTCGAAGAAATTGGTATCAAAGAAGGTTCTTGTACAATGTAATGACCTTGAAGGTGATTTTTAATATTTTTGACAAAATTGTCATTTTATTCTTTTCGATAGAGGTCCTGAGTGATATTTGATTGATTTTAAAAGTTATTTTTTAAAACATTTGTGAAAATTGAGATTTCTACTAAAGATTGGGTTTTTAAAGATTTAAGTTGCCTAATTTTGAAAATTTGAGTTACTCAGAAATTTGAGTCTCGGAATAGAATTTTGTCGATTTCATTAGTTTCAAAATATGGAAATTGACCTAGGAGAGTTATCAAAATTAGATTTGGAGTTGTTATGTGGATTTTAGGTTCGGAGTAGAAAATTTAGTTAAAGTTTGACCTTGGTAGACATTTGAAGTTTTGATATTCAAATTAATTTTTTGATGATTCTATTAGTCTCGAGGGGTGATTTTAGTGCTAGAAGCAGTTTTGTCTTGATTTTTGGGTTCTTCGATAGCATTTTGGCATTTCAAGTGTTCTAAGATAGTTTAGTTGTGCCTAATCGGGTTTCGAGTCAAGGAGACCTAAGATTGAATTTCCAACAATTTCATTGGGTCAAGGAGACCTCAGATTGAATTTCCAACAATTCCATTGAGTTCGGAACAACAAATTTACTAGGATTGTTGTAATGACCTTGAAGGTCATTTTTGGTATTTTTGAAAAAATTACCATTTTACCCTTCTCAAAAGTTGTCTTGAATCATTTATGGTTGAGTCTAAAGTTGAATTTCAAAAACTTTGTAAAAAGTTAGAAATTTGCTAAAGAAAGAGCTTTTAAGGGCTTAAAATTTAAAATTTTGAGTTTTGAGGTCATCTTGAGTTTTGGGTGTCAAAATATAACGTTGTTGATTCCATCACCTCCGGGATGTGGAATTTGGTCTAGGAGAATTGATGAAACTGAATTTGGAATTAAAACAAAGATTTTGGACCCCAAAAGTTGCCTTTTTAGTTGAATTTGGATCATAGTTTGACTTTGGCCAACATTCAAAGTTCGGAAGCTCAAATCAAAATTTTGACAGTTCCAGTGATTTTAGATGGCGAAACTAACACTAGAAATGATGTCGTTGTAATTTTTAGAGGTTAGGAGGGCAATTTAGGTATTTTGAGTTTTAACTAGTTTCTTTGAGTTTTATCGGGTTCTGAGACAAGGATACCTCAAACTCAAATTTTGATGGTTCCATTGAGTCCAAAGCATTATTTCTAATAGGTTTGAATGTATCGTTTGTGTTCATGAGGTTTTGAAAAAAATTCAAGGGTCCATTGTGATTTTTGTGTCGTGAACTTATTGGTATCTAGTGTAGGGGGAAATGAACTCCACATTCACGGATTGGCCTTATTATTGCCCAAGTCACACCTCCTTTTTTAGGTAAAGCAGTCGTCATGTGTATGACCTAACCGATGTTATGATCGTTTCCACGAGGAATATGGTAGACTCTAGAATTAATTCAATGCAACTCGAGATTGATTAACCTACTTATCTCCCAGGAAAATTGGGGGTTTTGTAAAAGAAAATGTATTAATCCTAAACTAATGCAAGAGATGAATAATCAGTAAAAGAGCTAACTACGGTGATGTGATCCCCATGGATCCCTAACTTGGTGCTATCAGATACATGCAATCCTTTATTGGTGTATAGGTGTAAGACAGTAAGCTAGGTTTACCTAATTCTTTGATCCAGCAAAGAGGTAAATTTCACCCCAAAACTTGATCCATCTCCATGGTGTGTCTATACTAACCCATACTTTTTGTCCCAGTACAACCTCTCCTTGATCCAGTTCAGTTAATTAGAAAAGAACATCTCAATCGAATCCTGTTAATTATCTCTTTTCCTATTTGTTACTTCCTTGATCTGGCAAGTAATACTAGGCGAGTTCTAATGTTGGCCACCCATTAAGAAATAGTTAAAGTGAAGAGAATAATTAATACGTGCTAATACACCTTCTAAGAGTTACACTTTATCCAATTTTACCTTGCTAGTTCATCATGGTTCCCATAACTCTAGTTGTGGATTTAGCTATGCGTGATCAGTATAAATGCAGAAATTATAATGTAGAGAAGCATAATTAAGCACTTACAAAGATGAAATCGAGAACACAAAATTCAACTCTTCAATCATAATCATAAGTTTCAGTAAAAGAATAGACAATAATGTTTTTCCTCTAAGAACTTGTTCAAAACTACGTGACTGCTGGTTCTTTTTGAAAACTAATCTAAAAACCTATTTATAGTTGTAAAATACAAAACCAAAATGACTTAGGAAAATTGTGTCAGAAAGTTTCACGAGACCTTTCACGACTCGTATCTCAATTCACGGCTAGTAGGTTGGGGTTTCGTGAACTCTGGCAGTGTTCTGGAGTTAGCTTCTACGAAACTATTCCACGGTCTGTGTGAGATTTTACGGTCCGTAAGAGGTTTCGACTGATGATTTTTCTGCATCTCTACACTTTCTGATCTTCACGGCATGACCATCACTCTACAACTCGTATATCTTTGTACGACTAATGAATCTTCCTCATAGAGTTGACTTCAAGTTTGCAACACTAACTGGAAATTGATATGAGACCCTCTCCACGACTAGTGAACTCCTCTACGACCCGTCAAGGGTCTCATGAATCACCAAAAATTAGTAACTTCAACACATTTTTCTCAAAACATTGCCAATACTATAATTATGCAAAACAAACACAAAAACACAATCAAACCTACTAACATCGCATTAAGAACATATAAAATATCAAGTTTTAAGCATCAAAAGTGTTGCATTTAAGCAGCACATCAACACCTTCAACTTAAAATTGTTGTTTGTCCTCAAGCGATGGACTCGATCTATATAAGAAGAATAGACACATACAGACTCTAACCCAATGGTACAAACTTAATCAAAATCTAACACAGATACCCATACCATACTTCAAATCCATATCAGATAGTTATCTGGTAAACCAACACAGATCAATATGCTAAACAATGCAACTATGACAAGTCATGCAATAAAAAATAAGCAACAATCACTGAATTAGTGTAACAACCCAAACATTTTTGAAAATTCCTTATGGTTGGTCTTGTATAATATTATACTGGTCATGGTTGAGTTTTTGTAGCCACGGGTTGAGTTTAAGTGGCCGAACGCAAAATGGATCATTTAGTGGCCTAGAGAGGTTGTTTGGATAGTAGACTTTGAGCTAGCATAAAATTTGATGTGGGTTGAACCATGTAGGCTTCTATATATCACATTGAATCTCTTTGAGTTAGCTTCGCAACGCAACTGGTTTCACTTGATTTGAAGTTCGTATGAGGAATTTGTGGCCAAATGAGTGGGACTGCCTGAAATTTAGAGGACATTAGAGATAGGCCCTGAAAATGGCCCAAGGCAAGGGCCAAAGACCGTGAACCTTGGAACAGTCCATGTGGGGGTATGTTCCATCATCTAGTAAGTTGGGGGTGGTAAGTAACCATCCCAAAACACAAGTCATGACCCACGGATCCCCCCACGGTCTGTGAGCCTTGGCACGACCCATCAAGGGGTCCGTCTGTTGGGGCAGAACCTTGGCCTGAGCTGGGGGTTGATTCTTGGGCCAAGTGTGGTTCAACGGACATGTACACGGTCCGTGTGAAGCCACACGGCCTGTGAATCCCCTCGTCAAGTGGTCCAGAAAATCCTCTGAAAGTTCACGTTAACAATTTGGCTAAGGAAAGTTTGATGGTGCCTTCAACGGCTAGTGTGCACTTTGACGGGCACTGTAGCTGTCGTTTGACACTGTGTGGAAGTTAAAAGTCCGATTCATTAAGGGTATTTTCATGATTTAACTAATCCCTAAGCCTCTTTTAAGTTCCCTAAATCCCTATAACTAATCATTAATCCATATATCTCCATTAAAATACTCTCAAGACTTCATCAAATCCTCTCAAGCCTCTTGATCACCATTGTAGAAACTTTGGAGAAAATTTGGGGAAAACGCTCAATTTTTGCTTCTCTATCAAATTCAAGTGTTGGGTATAAGGTATGTGGGTGTTAAATTCATGGATTCTTTCATCCATGAAGCCCAAGAACCCTAACTTTTAAATTTATGAATTTTCCTCATTTTACGCAATTATGGGTTCTTTGATTTCGCAAAACTCTCTTGACGTTTGGTGTTCGCTGTAGACTTTAGGTTAATTTCATGTGAATTTACTCTTGGAATCTATGATTTACTCCATTAAAGTATGAAGAATTAGTATTGCATGTGTTTGTCTTGAAATTTTGATGCATGGGTGAGTCT
>JBCEWC010003992.1:0-28517 GCA_038996855.1 Solanum aculeatissimum | reverse complement strand
AGGCCAGATAGGTTGAGTTGAAGCTTTTCTCAAAAACACATCTCTCGTGGAAGTTCTTAACTGCATTAACCACATCCATTGTGTTGTTATTTTCCATCATTTATTCTTCTACTTTATGTTGAGTTCGTAGTTATTTGTATATGCATATTTAATATTTTTTTATTTTTGTATTAAATAGCGCTTTAATTGAAAAAAGTGTATGCTTTGCTTCACGCCTCGGTGAAGCGAGCGCTTGTCCCTTTTTCCCACTTCTCGCTCACCAAAACACTGGTGATGTTTAATTTACTTGGGTTACCTACACTATTTTACTGTCAATGCCTTTCTTTCTTCATTATTTTCATCATTGATTTTTACTCTTGCTCTTCTTTCAAACCTATTCTCGAGCCAAGGGTCTATTGGAAACAACCTATGTAAACCCCGCTCTCCCCCCCACCCCTCCCCATGTAGAGGTAAGGTCTGCGTACACCTCACCCTCCCCAAACCCCACCTTTGGGACTATACTGAATTATTATTGTTGTACTTCATCCCCAGTAGTAACTAGACTTGCTCAAGACCTGGTTGTTCATGTTTGGTTGAAATAGTGAAGCAAGAGTTTAACATAAATTAGAAGGAGACTAACAGCTTTAAAGTAACTTATGCTTGACTGCATCATAAAAGCACAACAAACAAAAATGAGTTTCCGGTTTTGAGTTAGACTGAACATTTGTAACTGTTTGGAAGCTTCATTGGAACCCCCGCCCACCCAACTTGTTTTTGACTGGTGATCCAGTAGCTGCTTTCAGTGCAGGGATCATAAGATGCAAATTTGTTACTCTGAGGAACATTCCCATCCCTATATGATGTCAACTTTGTTATTAGAATAAGTAGACTTACATTTCTCCTAGCAACAGAAAATATTTCATTGATTCGTGCAGCACCACTCTTTTCACTATCCGTAAACTCTGCACCAGAAGCAAATACAAAAGGCATCCCACTTTCCTTTGCAAGTGTCCGAGCAAACAATGTTTTACCTGTTCCAGGGGGGCCAGACAGAAGCACACCCTGCAGTGCATTAAATGAATCATACTGATCAAGAGCTGCATAATACATAGTTCTAGCAAGTCTTGAAAGGATCGTTAAGTTTACCCGCACAAATTTGACGTCTTTCTCATAATATTGCATTGGATTTCCCATATAAATCATCAATTCATCCAAAAGATCCCAAACATCTCCTCCTAATACTATTTCTTTATACATCGATTTCGTCTCACCAACTTCTCCAACTGGCTAAGTAGGCAAGGAATAGGAGTTAAAATGTGATTGGTAGATCCAAAATATTCAGAAAAAATAGAAGAGACAGGTATTAGATGATGAAAAGTTACCAAAATAAAATTTTCAGCATAAGCCATATCGAAGAGTTGTTTATATTTCTTATACAGGAGGCGATTTGTCGTGATGTACAGAAGCATCACAGATTCTCTCATAAACCACAAAATCAGTATCCCAGGTAATAAAGCAAAAAGAACTTTGAAAAAGTAATGACTCTGCCGCTTCTGAAGTAGATCTACTTCAGCTCCAGAACTAGATATCATCTCAAATAAGAAAGGATCTAGTGGGATATCAACCTGAGAGGAGAATGCATTAATCATATAAAGGTCAGGGGTTCAGGAAAAGTAATGACTTTATTCTGGAAAGGTTTGATACATCTTACGCACAATATATTCAAGTGGGAATCCTTCTTTCATTGTGACAAACAGTCTTTTCAGATCCTCTGTGAAGACTATTGCAGCCACCTGCAGAACATTAAGTCAGGAAATCTAGTTGAAAGTGAGTCCATATCTGAGTAAAGACAATATATTGGTTTGATCCACATGAACCAAAAAGTATGAGTTCCCAGCTAGAGTTCAAGCAAAGGCAAATGTTTTGTTTAAGAAAACTAAGTTTTGCTATTTGCCCTTATTACAGCATTCAAAAGAATGAATAATGGACTGGCATCATGTCACCCATGCCACAACTGAAGTACAATCCTTAAAATGTACCATGTCTGCATTAACACTTTAGACTTAAAAGCATCCACACTTATGTCCACTTTGAAGCATTAGAACAAAAAAGGACCAACCATATCCGAGTATGAAGAGATAGAGAAGTGAGAAAGCGAAACATTTACCTCAGAAGTATCAAGTTTTTGAAGAAAATAGGTATAGGGAAGTTTCGGGCGATATCTCCACCATCTTTTTGAGATCCACAATGCCCTAGTTCCTTGGGTTTCTTTTGTCTTCTCAACCACATCTTTGCGAAGGCTGTTCTCAACTTCTTTCATGTCAAATTCAACCACATACCTCGCATTCACTGAATCTAATTGTTCTGCCATCTTCTCCTTCCTAAGAATTTTGTGCCATGCTTGAAGCCTTTCACGCCATGTTCCTCCCTTATCCTGATTTTCAGCTGCAAAAAAAAAGAGTAAGAGAAATGCTTAAATAGATAACTAAGATAATTTGGATTCACTTGACGACTTGAAAAATAAAATTCACTATAAAGGTGCAATGAAGCCTAAAAAATTAGGGCTTCCTGGGAACCTGAGGAACATAATCAGATCAGTTCTAGTTTAATTGGTTCTCCTTCAGACCTTTTAGCTTAAATTCTGAGCTTCTCGATTTACTACATCTCTGCCCGGCAAACTTACCAACAAGTTCAGTAGTATCATACAAAACATATAATGAAACGTTTGACACTAGTTATTTATGCATTTTACCATTTAACAATAACACATATGTAACCCGACCAAGGACGGTTCAAGTACATTAGTGGTCTAAAGCCAAAACTGAACAGGAGGCCTTCAACCTTTTTGAAAAAATGAATTGAGAGGCTTTATTAACTGGATCATATTTTCTAGTTGGCATATTTAAATTCTAACAACTCTTTTAGAACTATTTGCAAAGTCAAATAACTAAAATAACAAAAACAAAAAAAAATAATACTAGAAAGTTAGAATGATATAACCCGATTGAAGAAGTTCCAAAATATTTTTCAGCTACAAAAATGTTTTTCCCAAAGCTTGAAACATAAATCATGTACTCTTCAACCAGTTCTGTCAAAGGGCCCTAAAGCAACACTCAAAACATGTTGAGCGCTTCACCTCGCCTAATGTGCTCTTCAATGTCATCATCAGGGTTCTAAGGCGTACTTTTCCTGCTAATGAGCCTCTTCTCAAGAGACGACACTAAACAATTGATATCTCACTTTATAATAATTTGTTTCAAAATCTTTCTTCATATATTTGTCACTCATGTTTATAATTATTGGTCTTGGACAAACATATATATTTGTATTTTTTCGCCCTATACGCCTTTTTTCATTAAAACTCATGTTTTATTTGAGTTTTGCACTTAAAAGCTCCAATGGACCTTAGAATTTTTTTGTGCTTTTGTTTTTTGATAAAATTGTCTTTAAACATCTCTTATAGAGCAATAAAACAATTAGGAGCTTAAAGTTTGGAATTATTCAACTATGAACTCATGGAGAAAGAGAGTAAGAATACAGAAGTGAACACGTTTTTCAATAATGGTTCCAACGTGCAGACAATGGACCTGAAATACACAAGACGTTACTTAGGGTTTAGATTATAAATACTCACATTCCTTATAACCCATCTAATTTTCATCACAATTCACAAGCACCATAAAAGCTCTAAATTGTAACTTGGAAACAGAACGGAAGAGAATACGTTTTTCAATAGAAAAGGTAAAAAGTGAAATAACCATTTCATTTATCAAATAAATGCCAATTCCATACATTAGGTACTTCCTTTTTTAAGAAAGTCAAATATTACTTTCTTCCTAATCTAAAACAGATCATGTCCTTTTTATAATGACAAGGGAAACTCACAGTGCTACCCTTTGAGTGTGCACAGGGTAAAACTTTCGTTCCAATGCAATAGCTCACAAACCACATAGGAGAGGTAACCCACACTAGGCTAGCCCAATGCGACAAGCTCGACCCAGAAGTCAAACCCCTTGCTTTTGCTGGCAAAGCGTTTTGAACTTGAGACCTCTAATATGGAAGTCCCAGGCCTAAACCACTGGGTCACCCCGAAGGTTAAAAGTTCCTTCCCTTTTTATATGAGAACTTTACTCCTTTTTTTATAAAGATATATGAGAAGTTTACTATTTTGCGTGATTATACAAAAAAAAATTTGACACAGGTAACATTTTTGTATTTAGGTCAGTACTTAGGCGGTACTAAAAGAAACCATATTTACAAATAAGAATAAAAGGAAGTAAATTCTTCCCCAAAACTAAAATCTAGATGGACCCTAAAACATCTATGATTTACTCAATCTCATTGGAGTAGATATTTGTACACCAAAACCAGAACAACTAAGGATATTTAAGCTTGAATTCCTACAGGTTGTTGTTCCTACTCTCAAAACATCTATCATTTCTCTCTCTTCATACAGTCCACCATATACAAGCAAGAATCATCCTCCACCACCATGTACAAGCAAGAATCATCCTCCATATTTCTCTCTCTTTGTTGGTAACCCCAACTCCCACCTCCTCTCAACTGAATAGAGTCTCATCAATCTTACTAGGCATGCTCCAGGAAATGCCTCTGAGCTTTATGAAAATCTCTCGGAGTTGGTCAATGAAATTGCAGTGTAGAAAGAGGTGTTTCACTGTCTTTGTATCCTTACCACATAGGGAGCATCTGTTGCATACAGAGATGCCCCTATTGGCCATATTGTCCAATATTAAAACTGCTTCATTGGCTAGCAGCCAGGCAAAGCATGTCACTTTGTATGGCAGATATGCTTCTAAGGCCATTTGAAGTCTTGATTATTGCCAAGACTTATTTGTTTATATCCTTCCTTCGTATTGTATCTGCCTTTGTTGTGCCCATGCCACCATAGATAATCCCCACTTGTTTCTGTTCCTTGGAAACTCTCTAGTAACTTAAGGAGTTCAATCATTTTGGGAATTTCCCAGTCATTCAAGTTTCTCTTAAGGATTAGGTTCCATCCTTGTTGTGACCAAATTTCAACAACAGTGTTCTGTTGATGTTGAGCCAAAGCAAGCCTTCCCTTATTGCCTTTCCATAAGAAGTTTCTTTGATTTTATCCAATCTGTGAACTACTGACTAGGGTATATGGAAGATAGATAACATATATGTAGGGAGAGCATCAAGAACTGAGTTAATCAGAGTAGTCTATCTCTCAAGGATAGATATTGAGATCTCCATCTGGCTAATTTCTTCACATTTCTCCAAAACTGGTATCTAAATGTCTATAGACCTAGACTTTGCACCCAAAGACATGCCCAAATATACTGATGGCAAAGTGCCTACCACTCCTCCCAGAATCTGTGAGAGATGATCCATAACTGGAACCAAATTAATTGGACACAAATGGCTTTTGTTTTAGTTTATACGAAGGCCAAAAATAGCTTCAAAGTATACCAATATAAGTCTTAATATCAACAGATGCTCCTCCTCAGCCCCACAAAAAATTAGTGTATCATCCGCATACTACAAACATATAATTTCCACATTGTTTCCAGCAACCTTGCTAACTTCAAATCCCTGAATTCTTCCAGATGTCTTAGCTATATTCAGCATGTTGTTGAGTCCCTCTATAGCGATGATGAACAGGAGTCGATTCCCTTGCCCGATCCCTCTATATATGCATTGAAGAAACCTTCAGGTGACCCATTAAATGAGTATTGAAAACTTCATAATTAGAATACTTGATCCATTTGATCCATCTCCTGCCAAAGCCTATTTGTCTCAGCATACTTAAAATGAATTCCCAATTCACATGGTCATATGCTTTCTCAATGTCAAGTTTGCATATACCAGGTTTATTTTAGGACACTAGAAAAAAAGCTTTATTAGCTATGAGCATTGCATCAATTATCTATCTATCTATGATAAAAGTCATTTGTTGCTTATCTGCCAACTTATCCACAACTCTCTTCAACCTTTCTGTCAATACCTTGGAAATACGCCTGTAGAAGCTTCCATTTAAACTGATGGGTCTGAAGTCTTTGTGTTCATTTGCTCCTATCTTCTTTGGAATCAGTGCTATATAAATTGCATTGTAGTTTTTTTCAAACATCCCCGTTGAGTGAAAAGTGTGGAATGCCCTCATAATGTCTTGTTAATTGATGTCCCAACATTTTAGAAGGAACCTCATTGTGTAACCATCAAGGTCAGGGACTGTGTTTATAGCGCACATCTTTAGACACTGAAAAGCAGCCTGCAATTCTTCATTCTCATCCTCTGCAATGGTAGGATGATTGCTAAAATTTTCAGAAGGCCTCCATTCTTTAGGTTCTCTATATAGTTTCTTGTAGAAAGAGATGATTTCCTCCATACTTCTATTTGGCTCAAAGATGGTCTCTCCCTGATCAATGTGGTTATATCTTTTATGGGCATTAGTAGTTTGATGGAAGAACTTTGTATTCCTAACCCCTTCCTTGAGCTATAAAGCTCTTGATCTCTGTCTCTAGACTACTTCCTCATTCTTTAAACACTCTTCATACTCCATGAAAAATGTTGCTTTCTTGGCTATTTCCTCCCTTGTTAAAGCTCTACTGTTTAGATGTGAATCAAGCTTAGTCATCTGATTGAGAAGGTTGTTTTTTTGCAATTTCATATTTCCCTGTCCAATTCTGCTCCATTCTTTCAATTTCCCTTTGAGAGCTTCAAGTTTACATGCTAAGATGTAATCAGGCTTTCCATAGAATTCAAAAGCATTCCGTCAGTCCTTAATTCTTTCAACAAAACCTTCTTGTTTTAGCCACCAATTTTCAAATTTGAAGTAGGATTTAGATTGCTCCCAGTGTCCACAGATTAAAGCTATAGGAACATGCTCAGAAGTGACTCTGCAGAGTAGTCTGCTTTAGGATACTGAGGAGATTATTGCATTCTGTGGAGACCAGGATCCTATCTATTCTGGATGCAGTAGCATGGTTATCACCTTTGTACCAGGTATACCTTCCACCACTTGGTTGTAAATCAATGAGGTCCATGTCAATGCAATCTAAGACTCTCATTGCTGACTTTCTCCAACTACCTTCCCTTTTTCAGAGGGAAATCTACAATATTGAAGTCACCACAAATGGCGCATGGTCCATCCATCAATCCTCTTACATCAGTCAATTCCTCCCATACTAACCCCCTCTCCACTTTACAATTGGGAGCATACACACCAGCAATATGGCACTCAAAATTGCTTTAACTGAGACTTGAAATTTGCAAGAAAGAGTATAGGGTCCAACTTGTAAAGTTTCTACTTATCAGATTCTGGAATCCCATAGCATTAGGATTCCTCTTCTAGTTCAACTAGCCTTCAGGCATGCATATTTAATCCATCACCTGCCCAAATTTGCTTAACTAATTCTAGTACATTGCCTTCTAGTTTAGTCTCCTGCAGAGACTATGTCTGCTTTCCACTCTTGAATTATATTTTGTACAACCCTTCTCTTCCCCTATTCCTTCAACCCCCTAACATTCCATGAGATTAATTTGAGCTTCATGGAGCATTCTGTGAGCTCCCTTCCCCTTCCCGCTATCTTCATTGCTTTAGAATTTAACATCAAAAGATCTAAGATTCTTTAGCTCTTGTGCTCCTTTACATTTTGTTCTCTTAACTTCTATTGCCTGCTCCATTTTTCTTACTTGCATCCACCTGACTTAGGAGTTCAAGTGCTTCCTCTTCCAGCCCCTGGAAATCCACTCCAAACATTTTATGGAGTTTAAGTTTTGATTAACCCAGGCTGAGGCCTTCCTCTCCCGTTTCAATAAGAGCTTCTTGTTATTGAGTACAAAGAGGTTCAGAGTCCGGTACATCCCATAATTCCCCAGAATTTTCCATCCCAATTATTTCTTGTCTTGCTTCGTTATCTCCTGTGAGAATTTCCCCCTGTTCTTTATCTTCAGTTGCTTCATTGTTTGCTACGAACAATTGCCCAGTTTCTTTTTCCCCTTTATCTCCTTCAAGTTCCAAGAGTTCATCAATGGCAAACAACGCAGCTTCGTGTATTTCCTGTCTTCACTACATGTGATAATTTGCGGAGTAAGTCACCACGATGTCATCCACTATGACCTCCCAGAAGCAAGCCAGTAAAAGTGTTAGCAATAACATTTGCCTGGTCAAGCCCAAAAGGCTCTTTCTGTCAATTTTTAAAAATCTCCAGTTGTCCCCACATGTGTCTCCCCTGTTATGTCACCATCACGTTCTAGAGTCACGGATATAGAGGGTGAAGGCTCTATTTTCTGTTGGTTCTTCCTTTGAGCCACCTCATCTTCTCCCCCGACTAGTCCATCTCTCTACGGCAACAACTCAAATCGAGTTTTCCTTTCTACCCATATTGGAATGATGAAAGTTAACTCCATCTCTGGTGCCAGCGACTTCTGTCGACATGCTCTGATCATCCCCACGTGTCTCGATCCTAGCCTGTTTAAGGTGGTTCCTTAGCCTCTTCCTCGCCAGCCACTCTCCACAGAGTTTTTCTATTTAGTGGAAATCTCTTTCATTCAGAGATGCATTGGAATACCCATAGCCCTAATCCATGTGGATTTGGGTTTATAAGTGATAGTAGGTGTGAGAAATATAGGAGAAGAATATTATTGAATTGTTGTCTACATTATTACATTGAGACCCTATTTATAGATACTATATTAAACTCCTTTTCCAACTAGGATACTATAATACAATCCTTTTCCAAATAGGATTCTATATACTATTGTGATTCCCATTCCTATTCTAAGTAGGATTGTATTTACCTATTCCTATTCTAACAGTAGGATTCCACCACTCTAGCTTAAGTTTGCTTCTCTTCCACAACCATTCTCCCTGGAGAACCTATTCTACATCGAAGAGGTAACAATTGTCCAGCATCTCATAGATATTGATCCCAAAAGCCTTTTTCCACACTGATGAGGACCAACGTCTAACCTCTAAGAGAGTGGAATTTTCAACTTTTGCCTTGTCAAAAGATCCAAGGATAAATCTTCCCAGTACTCCTTGATCGTTGATTTTGGCTTCACCATTGGTTTCAGTTTCTTTACCTTCGGTTGTGGTTACCTCAGAGCTATTGCTTTGCCATTTGCGAACCGTAACTGCTTTTGCACAAGGCATCTTAGAGTCATGTGTCATGCTTTGCGTCTTCTTCTCCTTTTATGGTAAGCATTTAATGAAACTTTGAATCTTAATTGTCACACTTTCCCACCCAGCATTTATGTTTGAGAATCCAGAACTTGGGCTGCCATTGAGGGCCCAGAGTTACGAAATTGCACCCAATACATTCAGAAGGGTTAAAACCCGTA
This sequence comes from Solanum aculeatissimum, assembly GCA_038996855.1. Lineage (NCBI taxonomy): Eukaryota > Viridiplantae > Streptophyta > Magnoliopsida > Solanales > Solanaceae > Solanum > Solanum aculeatissimum. Next base: position 19,211 of record JBCEWC010003992.1, on the reverse strand, counting down.
TTAAAAGACTCCACAGCTGGCCAGCTCACATCTGTATTCTGGTGCAGACTGGGTCCCACAATATTATCTATAAGCAGCTCTTTATCCAAGGGTTCTTTACTTTCCCTCCTTAACCCTAAGGTACGATGGGTCAACAACACCTTTCCAGAGTCATTCGACTTGTCCCTTTCCCTTTCCAACCTAGGGCTGATGCCTCGACTATCACACTGGTTCTCCTCGTTAAAATCATCCCTGAAGTGTAACCCAAACTTAAGTTACATCCTTATGCTCTAATTGTGAACAAAAAACATCCTTAAACTATCCCAAACTTTGCAAAAAACATCCTTCTGTTAATTTTTGTTAAAAAACTAACAGCTGAAATAAACACATGTGTCAAGCATGTGACTTCCACCAAAAGAAAAACATTTGAGTTAAAATCATTCCTGCCCAGAGCCATGCCCAACACAATCACGAATCAGTTGAACTGTTTAATAAATTCATATGATCCTCGGTCACATATCATGAAATAAGCTTTTTGAGCATTTGATTCCCGAAGATAGAACACATTTTACAATTATGAGAAAATAACTTCCTAGAGAAATTAAGTTATAATAGAATTTTCAATCGGTCACTCCGAAAAACTTTTATATGATGAGTAACCTCCGCTTTAGATTGCCAAAATTCTAGGTTCTTTTGGATGCAGTGCAAACTTAGAAATATATGTTCCATGATATTCTCCAAGACATCAAAACTTCTAGATGCCTCAAATACACACACAGAGAATATAGACTACTTCCAAAGAGAATTCAAGCAAAGGACAAGTAGAACACGTAGGAAGGAGAAGGCAAGTCTTTCTACTGAGAAAATTTGAGTTAGAAGCGGCAGAAAAGAGGTTGTACATTCGGCTCCTGAGGTGATCGAAGTAGAATGATAGTAGAGGGTTCATGTTGTCTGTGTCGTCACTCTCCGAAGGACAATCCATTCATAAGCTTGCATTGATATGAAGCAAAGTAATGGGAGAAACTATGAATTTGAATATGGACACGTAAGGATGAAGACATCAATCCGACAGAATATGGAGATTTCCACACATACTTGACACATTTGGAGGAATTTATTTCAGCTATTAGTTTTTTTTTAACAAAAGTTAACAGAAGGATGTTTATTGCAAAGTTTGGAATAGTTAAGGATGTAATCTAAGTTTGTGTTATACTTCAAGGATGATTTTAGACCAAAACTCTAACCTATGAAACATTGCCGGAGCCTACACCCACACTGGTAGTTGAAAAAAAATCAGATTTCCGTCTGAGATTTCAACTTCTCTTGGGATGTTTTCAAAGGGGCCTTGCACTTTCAAATGCGCCCATTGGAGATGTTTTTTTAATGAGGTTTCTTCTTTTGTTTCTACCCAACCCCCACATTTATCTCCTATTTCTTTCATAATTTTGGCCGACCAGAGATGCAAAGGAAGGCAGTGGATTCAGACTCAAAGCCAACCAAATCTGTGATGGGTTGGGAAAGCACCTGCCATTGGAGTCTATCAATCCAGCATTAATTGTTTGCCCTGCCTCTTCCAGTTGCCAAGAAGAATATGCTCTGCATCCTCTCTTGATTGGAACTCGAAGAAAAATTGTATGCATTCAAATCAAAGATTTGGTAGTTGAAAACTCGTTTCCAAACCTGTTGATCCCACCTTCTTACTTCACTCCTTGTTGGAATTTCATCACTCTGGAGGACTCCCTATTAAGCATATGTTTTGATGGTCCTCATCATGTCTTGTAGAGGCTTTCAAAATCTTCTGCTTGTGGAAAGTGGCTGGCTCCAGAGCAGTCCACCTATTCTTTTGGAGAGCTTCCTTATAGCTACCTTCATCCCTCAGAGATTGGTGTTTCAAAACCCCAGGAACTGAAGCAAAACCATGCTTTAAAGACCCCCCCATTAATGAAGCTTTCAATGCGATTTACAATACCCAACCACCCCTCATTAAGCTTGTTCTCAGGAACAACAATCAGGCTTGTTCTCAGGAACAACAATCAGGCTTGTTCTCAGGAACTATAATCACTGATCTGGAATAACCATTAACCGTGATAACTGATAGGAATCTACCAAACTTGTTAAACATAAATGAGCAAAAGATGTAAATAGAGGCATCCCTAACTTTCCATGTCTTGGAAGTCTTCCCCCTACTTCTGATGCTTCCCTCATCTTTCTGCATAACCACCAAAGCGCTCCACAGCTCAATGTCATTCTCCTCATATATAATCTAGCACTCCTTACCCATTCAAACCAAGTCTCAAAAGATGACTTAGTTTCTGAAATGTCATATGACTTCCCCCAAATCTGAAATAAATACGACTTTCCATTGTCTGGAAAAAAGGCTTACAAAGAGAAATGGAAGAAAGAGATTCTGGTGATTGAAGACCACTGGAGGAGGGTTCCAAAGGCCCGAAGGGAACCTTAAGAGAAAAAGTCTTAAGATTAGTGCCTGAGAGAAAAAGTATTTTTAATCCTCTAACGCATTTTCAGTGCACTCATATCTAAACGAAAAGGAGCAATTGAACTTAGACATTATAAGCCTACTAGCCTTTATCAGCCGTGTTTATAAGATTGCGACAAAGGTGTTGACAAAACGGTTCAAAGAAGTAATTATAAGATTGCGACAAAGGTGTTGGGAAAACGGTTCAAAGAAGTAACTGAAGGCTTATCTCAGGACATCAAAATGGTTTTAACAAATGCAGATAGATACCTGAAGCAACTGTAATTGTCAATGACGTAGTATGCTAGAGAATGAAAAGTGGTGAACCTTTAAATTTGACATTGAAAAGGCCTTTGACAAGCTAAATTGACCCAACTTACTTAAAATTCTCAAGGATATGGGATTTCATGACAGATGCATTAGGTGGAATGGTGGATAAAGTATTGCATAAATTGGTGAATTTTTTAATAAAGGCTAGTAGGCTTCTAATATCTGAGTCCCAACGAACGTAAATAGTTCATATATTACGTTAATTATTTTTTTTAACTTTTCTTTGAAAAAACAAAAATTGAACCAAATAATCAAAATAGCAAAATACTAAAACCAAACCCAAAAATTTCAATTCAGTTGGTATTTTCAATTTTAACCGTATTGCCCACCCCTATTTATCTCCTAGAAATTTGTTAACCTTTTCTTTTTTGAAGCAGTAATTTATTGATTCACAATTGCTTCTTTTGTATAGTTTAACTTAGTTTATATTAAATAAAAATTATATTAATTTAGAATTATTAGATTAATGTATTACTTTCTTTCTTCTTTTTTGGTCCCAATCACATTTTCTTTCTTCTAGAGTTATAGTATTACCCTTTGTTAGTTTTGTTCACATATCTACCTCTTTTCTTTTCAATTATCTTAGTTTATTATTTATGTTTATAGAAGTTTTTTTTTAATTTACGTAAAAGGATTTAGTAGAGTTTTTTTAAATATGCCAGAATTTAATAAATTACTAAATCTGTTAAAAGTTAAAAAAAAAAATTAACATAATATACGATTTTTTTTTTATGAAGTAAGAATTGTATTAATAACAAGGCATCCAGTTGATGCAAGAAATATAAATGTGGAAATAGGCAGCTCCTAGGAAGTACAAAAGGAGCCTACATTAACGTAATATATGAAATTGTTTTATTAGTGCAAATTTATTGAATTATTTATGTAATAGTCTATATAATAAAAAATTTAACTTTTGACACAGTTTTCATATTTAATATAGAAGGTTTAAATTTCTAACTTGTGTTTTCTTAAGTAATGACACAAACAGCATTCTTTTGTCCAACTGCTTTAAGGAAAAAACGGGGAAAAAAATGCCCTCAAATTGATACATGGTGTCACCTCTACTTGTGTATCATGACTTTGCAGTAACTTTTCGACCTGCTTATGAAAAATCATGGGACTGCGACCAACCTCACTCAACTTTTAAGAGAACTGGCAAAAAGAGATCCCTACCCCCCCCCCCCCCCCCTCCCAAACCAAAAATAAAAGCGAAAGTCCACCCTTTTAACAGTTTTATCATTCATTATATGGAGGAGCAAGAATATACCAAAAATGAGATTGCAGAGTGCAGCTTATTCATTTTGAAATAAAAATAAATTCAAAGACAATAGAAAGCTACTATACAATTCTCCTGCATCTTTTTAGACTAAAGGAAAAAAGATGCAGGAGGATGGTAAAGTACCTAAAACGTTATGCATGGTTAATAACAGAACTCACCTGAAATTCCAAGATTCTCTTTAAGAGTCTCTTTGTCCTCTACTCTCAACCTCGTATCATGGTCTATCACCTCTTTCATATTATGACTGCCAGAGTCATCTTCCCAAGCATCTTCACCAACATAGGAACTGTCATGAATAAGAGTTCCATCTGCTGCTTCAATGAACTTCTTAAGCTTTAGACCTTTGGGGGTAGTCTTCCTCCACAAACCTTTCTTGAATCTATAAGAATAGATGTCCACGAAAGGAGTTGAGACATTAGAAAACATCTTAGAGCACCAATTGGATCAAGCAACAAGACATACTTGCATAAGGTGGCATGGGCAAATGTTTCCTCCTATTACATAAACTGCATTGATTTTATTTTATGATAATGGCCCAGATCAAACAAAAATCTAGAAATTTTGGGGCTTTACCCCGTTTTAACAGAAATTCAATGGCCAAGTAAAAGTATAAGTCTAATCAAATCTTTAAACTATCAGAAAATCATTTGTCTCTTTCATGGGATTCAGTACGTGCTTTGGAAAAAGGTTGTTCCTCTTGAATTCCCCCAGTCAATCACAAGATATAAAAGCTTTGGAAAAGGTTGGAAGTACAGTGGACTGAGGATTCATCTCTAGTTTTAATTTCTTCCTCCTTTTCTTATATTTATTCGTGTGTTTGTGACATTATTTCAATGAATCGTTAGATATTTTTTTCTAGGTCATGAATTCATGTGGCTAATTTGAGTTTGATTATATTTCTTGATTCACTTGCTATCGTGTATTCAATCATGTGCTTAATCATGTTCTCAATTCTCCTTATTAGTTGATCAGCCCAAATTAATGGCATTTAGGAACCTTGTCGAATTGATAAAAGGGGAAAGAGTTCAGAAAAAGGTTCTTTGGAGATGTTTGAAGGCTAGAGTTGTTCTAGTCGCATACATTAGGGCAATTAAGGACATTGTTGAATGAGGTTACAACTTATTGTACGGGGTAAAATACGACTCACCTTTAAAATCAATGCTAATCTCAACGTGTGAAATCATGTGTAATGACCCGCTAGACCATTTTCTCTTACTAGTGTCTTTCCATCGTTGAGAGCCCGTCTACAGCAACCCCAAGTCATTTATGACTTCCAGGGACTGATAGTTCAATCACTTGATTGTCCGTTTGGTTTTCATGCAAAATCCTGTGTTTTGGAGCTTCTGAAGTTTGAATGATGACTGTAATGCCCCAAAAGTTGGAAAGTCGGAATAAGGAAGAAAACCAAACATGAGTATTCCAATATGTATGTCCTTGCTATTTGTTACTTTCTTTGATTTTTGACTTCTGCCACTAAGTTCGTTGTTTGCTGCTCCAGGCTATGGGTTGGCTTACATACCGATGAATTTTGGTAGGTACTATCATGACTCGAGTATTTGGATCATGACATCATGATTAGGAGTAAGGGCCTGGTGTGAATGGGGGATCAACAAGATTAACACCGGGCTCTTGCTTCTAACCATGATCCCACATATTAAGATTAGCATTGGTTTAAAACATGAGTGTTTCTTTCCCCTATACAATAAGCTATGACCTCATTCAACAATGAAATCCTTATCTGGTAAAGTCAAATAAAATCACACTTAGCAAACAAGATGATGGTTTGGGCATAAGAAATCTAAGAATGCAGAAACAAGAGAGTCCTTTGAAGGGAGGTGGTGATAGTAAAATAAGGACAAGAAGGTCCATGGCACACAAAGATGGTTTCAAGCTCTTATGAAGTAGGCGTTTGGAAGTTCATCAAAACCAATAGGAACCTTCAAATAAGTATTAAATTCAATGTGGTAGATGGTAGAAGAATATATAGTTGACAGGATACATGGATAGTTACACGGTAGAAGAATATATAGTTGGCTTAGAGGAACAACAGATGCTTGAGAAGAAGAGAAAGCTGCAATTTTGTTGAGCTGCCACGAGCCACCTTGATCTCTAGGTCTACATTTAAGATCATATGATGTTTTGATGATTGACAAATAGTGTACAAGTGACAATCTAAGAAGTACAAGAACCAGGCCCTTAAATATCTTCAAAAGAACCAGTAAAGCAGGTAACACAAATGAGGAACTGGTCCTTTAAGCAAAGAACTAGAGACTATTTGAAGAAGTTGTTCCATGCAGATTTGTGGTATTAAGACATAATTCAATTGTACAAGGAACTAAAGTTCAAGATATGGAACATTACCAGAAATTAAACACGTGGAATTAGGAGAAGTTGGTCATATCCATGTAAAGATGATATCCAAGTCAAGCAAGGATTAGTTTCTTGGGAAGTACTGAACCAATTGGAGTTCGGCTATTTTCTAAACCTATAAATACATCATGACAAGAAGCTTTCGAGCTTGACCATCTAAAAAGGGTGACTACACATATAGAGAGAGATCTGTACAAGAGAGTCCTCAAAGGAGAGAAGAACTGCTACAACAATAACCTAGCCAGAAGGAAGTTTCAATGCAAAACCGTTACTATGTTGGCATGAAGGTAGCAGAGTCATACAACCACCTTTTTATACACTGTCTAGCAGCAGCAGGCTTATGGAGTATTTTTATCACACTTTTTGGACTCTATTGACTCATGCCAGAGTATCAAGGATGGTTTTGAGAGATGGATTTGTTGGATAGTTGATAGCACCATCAATAGAATCTGCAAGATGATAAGTTCCTTTTGCTACTCTACTTTTGTTACTATTCTGCATCCACCCAGCAATGAAACTATTTACTTCATCAAAAGTGAACATGTTCCTATCAAGTTTTATCTTTACTATTCTTAAGTTGTAATAGTTAGATTCTTGTGATTCAAAAAAAAGATCTTGATTACATTCTTAGTTATTGTACTGGATGTTGCTTTGTATTGTAAAGGACATCATTCATTGGGTAGAATCATGGAGAGTTAGATGAGAGGACAAAAAAATGAGAGAATTGTTAAGAGGGATAAGTACGGTTGGGAACAGTTTCTTAGGCGTACAAAGGAAGTTGTAACCTTAAATTGCTCGTGTGATAGTAAATAGCTGCGGAAATCCTATTGAGAGATAGCTCATGGTTTTTGACTCCCTTGAGCGAGGAGTTTTCCATGTGAAACATAGGATCACTTACAGGGAAGTCCATAGAGCTAGTGAAGAGTTTTAAGAGGAGACAAATTAATATAGCGTGTGTTCAGGAGACCAGATGGGTAGGTACCAAAGCTCGGGACGTAGATGGGTTTAAATTATGATACTCGGGTGGTTCTAGGGATAGAAATGGAGTAGGTATCCTAGTAAATGAGGACCTTAGGGAGTATGTGGTTGAGGTCAGGAGGTTTAATGATAGGATGATGTCTATTAAACTTGTGGTCGGCAATCATGTAGTGAATGTAGTTAGTGTCTATGTGCCTCAAGTGGGCTCGGACAAGGAAGTCAAAAAGCTCTTTTGGGAAGATTTGGATGAGGTAGTGAGAGGTATACCGGATATAGAAAAAATCTTCATTGATGGAGATTTTAATGGGCATATCGGTGCAACTTCTAGCGTGTTTGAGGATGTTCATGGAGGCTTTGGTTTTGGGGAGAGGAATGGAGGTAGGACGTCTCTCTTGGATTTTGCCAAAGCCTTTGAGTTGGTTATTGCTAACTCATGTTTTTCGAAAAGGAAAAATCACTTGATTACCTTTCGTAGTACGATAACAAAGACTTAGATTGATTACTTACTCCTCCGCAAGGGCGATAAAAGCCTTTTTAAGAAGTGCAAGGTTATTCCGAGTGAAAATATTTCCACTCAACATAGGCTTCTAATGATGGATTTAGAGATTAAGAGGGAAAAGAAGAGGAAGGTTATTTATGCCAAACCAAGGATTAGATGGGGAGGCCTGACTCCTACCCTTTCTCAGGAGATGGGAGAAAAGTTGAGTAGTTTAGGGGCTTGAAGTAGTAGCGGAGATGTGAACACCATGTGGGACACTACTGTTGGCTGCATTGGAAAATTAGTTACCGAGATACTAGGGGTTTCGAGAGGAACCTTTGGTGGACGTCAAGGTGATTGATGGTGGAATGGAGAAGTTCAAGGCAAAGTGAAAGCTAAGAAGATTGTTTATATGAAGTGGTTGGAGTGTAGGGATGAGGATGAAACGCGAAGGCTTAAGGATATCTATCAGACGGCGAAGACAGAAGTAAAGACGGCGGTGACGAGACTTGCGAATGAATTAGTACTGAATTAGTACTTGGGAAGACAAAGGAGGTTCCATGGTGTATGCTATTTGCGAATGAATTAGTACTGATTGATGAGACTTGGGCTAAAATTAATGATAGATTGGAGGTTTAGAGACATACTTGGGAATCCAAAGGGTTCAAACTGAGCAGCAGGACCAAAACAGAATACTTGGAGTGTAAATTCAGTGTTGTGAGGGATGAAGCAGACATTGAAGTGACGCTTGCCACTCAATCTATTCCCAAGAGAGAAAACTTTAAATATCGTGGGTCCATTATCCAAGGTAGTGGCGATATCGACGATGATGTCACACATCGTATTGGGGTAGCCTGGATGAAATGGAGGTTTGCCTCTAGAGTATTGTGTGATAAGAAGATACCACCTAAACTTAAAGGTTAGACCATCTTTGTTGTATGGGGTAGAGTGTTGGCCAATCAAAAACTCACATGTTCAGAAGATGCAGGTCGCGGAGATGAGGATGTTGAGATGGATGTGTGAACATACCAGGAGAGATAAGATCAGGAATGAGACCATTTGGGAGAAGTTAGAGGTGGCCCCTGTAGCTGACAAGATGAGGGAAGCAAGACTGTGATGGTTTGGACATGTGCAAAGAAGAAGTACTAATGTTCCTATTAGGAGATGCGAGAGATTGGAGTTAGGGGCTACACAGAGGGGTAAAAGTAGACCTAAAAAGTATTGGGGGAGGTGAACAGACAAGATATGGCGAAATTTCATCTCATCGAAAATATGACCTAAGATAGAAAGGAGTAGAGGTCGCGTATTAAGGTAGAAGGATAATAGGCTAGTAGGGATAGGTTGATGTCTGGTCTTTGTGTTATAGTAGGTTAGTAGCTTTAGTCGTGTCTTTATATCCTGTGTTGTCGTTATCTGTCTTATATTTGTTACTTTTGTCGTATGTACATACTATCATTTGCTTTTCATTATTAGTTATTTTCCTTCTTTTTTTCCCTTTTTTTCATATATAGTATTTTCTGCTTATGGGGCTTGATTTTTGAGACGCGAGTTTTCTAGAAACAGTTTTTCTATCTCTATGAAGTAGTGGTAAAGGCTACGTACATTCACCCTCCTTAGACCCCACTTGTGAGATTCCACTGGGCATGTTGTTGTTGTATTAATAAAACCTTTATCATCAAAAGAAAAGGTACAAAATTCAAGATGTACCTCAGACTAGTCAAAACCTGACATCAAATCAATCTCTTTGACATCAAGTAATAGACATAGCAAGTATTCATAAAAAATAAAGCACAGAGAGTAGATAGTTGATTGTATTTTACCTTTTGACATTAACAGGAGTAGGATCGGGAATCAATGCTTCCATGTATGCCTCAGTAAGTTCTTTTCTTTCCCTATTAATAATAGGAGCTTGAATCGCCATATAGATTTTTTGACAAGAAAATATCGTGACTATAATATATAGGATGAAGACACCAACTCTTTTGGAATCCCATTTCTTGATGTCCTGAAGAAAGGGAGCGAAAAGAGGAGTTAATGTGAGCTCAAAGTCTTGCAAATAATTCAACTAGGAAATGCTAAAGTTCACCTTCCAGTACTCGAACTTGTTCCAATTCAAGAACTCAGGAAACAACTCAGACTGAAAACGTTGCAGAAGAATTTGACCATTCTTGGCTGAATCAACAGCTCGACCCGAAAATTCTTCAACTTTAACTTTAGCATCCTCAAAATCAAAACCCGTCTCTTTCTTCACGGAGTCTTGCAATTGATTGAAGAAACGTTTGGAACCACGGCGAAATGAATGTGAAATTTGGAGCCAAGAGAACCCTTCAGGGTTGCTGTTAGTGTCGGAAGAAGAAGCTAAAATGGTAGGTCTTCTTTGACGAAAAGCCTTCCGTCTGCACTTAAATGGGAATGTGAGAAAAATGGGTTTTGAAGATAAATGTATTGAATTCAGAGGGTGAGGAGTAGTAGTGGTTAGATGCATGGAGAATACGAACATAATGCTTTGGTTTCGGCTCTCTTTCTCGGAGGAGAAACTGAAGTTGTCTCCGCGAGGGGAATTGGGAGGGTTTTCAGAGGTTTATCTGTACGCTTTTATTTTTTACACAAAAAGTCACACGTAGCATTATTTTTTACATAATGCTATTTTTTTTTTTTTTTGTAAATTTTTTACTTTTTTTTTATATATATATATATATATATATAATTTTCTCATTTTAATATGCATTTAAAAAGAGATTGGGTTGGATTATGACTCGTCCAAATTTACTTTGAGCTCAAATAGGCTAAAATTTGGGTTGGATCATGACTCATTCAATCTCAATAATGTTGACATATTATTATTTACTTTTTATAGCCACAATTTGAATTTTAACTCAAAAAAATAAAAATAAAAAGTTACAAATAGATAGATAACGCATAGAAAATATAAACACAAATAGAAAATATACATTATATTAATGTAAGTAAAGAGCCTTAGAACGGGTTGAAATTGGAGATTAAATTGGGCTCAATTGAAGATTATTTCAAAATGGGTTAAGGCTTGAATCGTTTGAGATTGAACCCAATTCAAATTATCTTAAGTCCAACCCATAAATTTTTTAACTAGTTATCTATATTTGAGCTCATTTTGACACCCTTAAGTACTAGTTTATACATATTTACATATTTGTAAACAAAAGGATAATTATCACAATAGTATATACATGAAAAGGATAATTATCATGCTCGAAACAAACTTTCTTCTAACTGATTTTTGTGTGTATGTTTAAAAGAGTAATCCTCACTTCCTGATGTTACGGATACCCAGTGATCATTTATAATACTTCAGCACCAAATTCTGTTTTCTGACTTGCTAAAGGAATTGGATACTGCAGTAAGAAAAGATCCATGCACTATTGTGCAAAAGATTTAGAAGACAAACAATACATGTATTTTAGGAAAACAATAGAGTAATTTTAAGCAATAGATCTGTACATTTTTTGAAAGAAGCTGATAACTTGGGGAGTAACTATCACAATTAGAGAGATCAAGTTCACGTATAGGTTTTGCTGCGTATTTATCCTTGCGTGGACACAAGGGCATCCTCTGCCCTTGTACATCTCTATTTCCATGGGCGATAGCTCCGTCATGTCTTTCTCTTGTTTCATAGACTGTATTCCTATCTTCCCATTCGTAATCTCGGTCTTTGTCCCTGCCTTCTACTTTCTCAGACTTGGGAGTGGGTTCATCACTCCATAAAAAATCTGCAGTGGATTGAGATAAGTCAGAGATCAAGAAGATATACAGGGGACTAACCCCATTGTATTCATTGTCATATCTTCAAAATTAAATCTAACATCATTCTTACATGTTTTTCTCAGAACAGTAGTAAGATATCCATCTGCAGAAAAGCTTCAAATTAGATAAAATCCTTAGTAATATCTGGAAAAGAAAAATCAAACAGCAGTAGCCTAGAAATGCAAGTGTAAAAGAAATGTAAGAATAAATCATTAGCTTATTACTTGTCCTCTCACAATGAGAAATAAATTCATCAAATCCATCCATGAGATCTGGATGTTTCTGAAGTAAGATGCTAACCTAAGGCGAATAAATTTTCGCTCCAATTACTAATTTTACTGATACTATAGAAGCATTATAAACAAGGAATTGAATCATGTAATTGACAACTAATAAACTCCACTTGAAAGCATAAAGTCAAGCCAGACGCAAAGGGAATCCAGTGGAACCACATTCTTATTAGAAAAGATTCATCAATATGGATAGGCAACATATTATACTCTCGTGAATTTTCCTCATTGTTTCTTCATGGAAAAAAAAGAAGAGTGTGATTGTCTAGACCTCTTATGTATGAATTGTCTTAAAGCAAAAGTATGACACATATACGCAAGATTTCTCAATATAGATAAAGACGTACACTTCTTTGGTAACACAAAAGGAGTATAGCATGTATGTAGGACCCAAGCTCACTAAAAGCAATTTCAAATTATGAAGAAAGATACCGGAGATTGTAATTGTGTTCTTGTAATATAATCTTTCCTTAACCCGCTTATAGTAAGCAAAGTCATGATCCAACATACCTGCCCCAACATAAGCAAATTACGAATGAGGAATTGCATTACAAAATCTGGTGAAGTTAATTAAAAGAAACTTAGAATATGTTTACACGAAATGAAACATACACCCAACAAATTCAGCAAACCAAATTGTGATATACCATAAAATAATGTGCAGAGTCTTACAATCCTATAATCATAACTTGCTCAACTTCAAGACTACATGCTTACAAAAATATTTCAAGTAGTTTCTATATTAGTAAAGCATTTCAAAAAGTGAAAAAAAGAAACTTATATCAATAGGCAAACTTACTGCGTTAAAACTAATCAACAACAACATCTCTATGAACAAATTTTTTGTTCAGCTCTTTGTCCTCATATTGTTGTTCCCTTCTTTTCCTTTTAGTTCTAATCATTGTTTCTTCATATTCTGGATCAGACCGATCAGCAACATTCTCCCGGACAATAAGTGAAATAGCCTTCTAAACCAACCAAGCAAATTGCCTTGGTTTATCAGCCAAATTTCAATGATAACGAATTCTAGAAAATCATCATCAAGAAACTACCTTCTCAACATGCACATGATTTGATAAAAACGCTCATCCTATGGATTATACTGAAAGCTTCAACTTGGACAAGGTAATATTATTATGCTTAAATCTTTTCTTCTCTATACATTGCTACTGGGCAATTGTTGAGTTAGCAGAACCTTTGATTTACAATGGTGCTAAGTAAAATGTTTTCCTCTTTTGATGAAGTATTAGCAGAACGATACTTTACTAAATGAACATAATGTAAAATGGATCTCCTAAATCTGCTAACGAGATAGATTTTTTCCAGTGAAAAAGATCAACTTTCTACATTACGCTTCTACGTTCGATGAATTGGCATCTCCCTCGGCGTTATGTAGTTCAGATTAGCTATTTTTGGCGTTACTGTTTGCTTTTTATGTATGTCCTATTAGTTATTAGTTTGCCTTCTTCCCTCAATATTTGGTGAGTTGGTAATCATCTTTAGTTTTTGTAAACTGTTTAAAATTGAAAAAGGAAGACAGGTAAAGTCGCAGGTAAAACCACCACTAAAGCAACCACCATTGAAACAACCCCAAAAGCTACCCCTAATAACATAGATACATACAAAGCAGGCCACCCAGAAGAAATTGAGATTATGAATTTTGAGAAATTTGCTGAAATAGTCAATTCGTATAAAGAAAGTACTAATTTCAAGAAATTCCAAGAAATCAATAGCAAGACTGAGAATTGGGGGTTCTTGTTCGCCAGTTCTCTAACAATTTTGCTTAAATTCAAAAGACAAATTAAACGGGTAGAAAACATGCAAAGATGAAAATTGAGAAATTAAATTCAAAATTAAGCATCAAAACAGCGAATTACCTTACGGTTGTAGTAGTAATTGAAAGATATGAAAAACAAAGAGTTGCAGTAGTAGTTGAAGGAGATGGAAGGGAAAGAGTTGGAGAGCATATTCTTTTTTCAATAGATAAAAGTGATCAGTGAAGTTGGCCAAAGCAGGCGTGCATGCCAGCTACATGACTACGCGGAGGAGGATACAAAATAGGATTGTAACTGAAATGACTAAAATGCCCTAATCAATAATAAAAATGCCCAAAAATAGGCATGTTGACACCACACAACTCTTACTCCCTCTTCTAATATAGTATAAAAGTCATCTAAATAGTGAAAATGAATATTAATTTAATAACAAGGATAGTGGTAAATTAGTCATTGATTTAATAAATTAGACAAGTATCATTTTACATTCCAAAATAATACACTGGACAAGTAAAGATGAACAGATGAAATATTTGTGTGGTTGAAAATCATTTCATTAAAAGCAAAAGAAGAATTTTAAAGTTAAATTGTTTCTAATTATAGTAAAGTGACTTTTTTTTTTATCAAACTAACAGAGAAAGGATGTCTCGTGAAATTAGATAGAAAGAGCAACTAAACTTCTCAAGTCATATTTGTAAGTTTGTTTTTCAATTATCTTGAAGACTAAATTTCGTAAATGTGGATATTTGAAAATTTTGAAAAATTCATTATACGTGACAATTGTGAAAGAAGTTATAGAGGTAATAAAATTGATACGTTTCAACTAATAAGATTCAAGATTTCAATTAAAATGTAAAAGTACTTAGTTCAGCTAATTGACTTGTGACGCTCGTGAGTTACATGTTATTCTTTGTAAGTCTATTAAGTCGTTGTAGCCAGTTAGTTATAACTAACTATGGAGTTCTGATTCTATTTTCTTAGTTGTATAAATAGGAGATTAACGCTCCTTGTAAAGGGGAATTAGAAAAGATCAATAAAGCCTTCTTTCTTCTCTTTCTCAAATTCCTCTGCCTTGGGGCATAACTGTTCAAGAGCAATTCTACTAATTTTTTCTTTAGGCATAGCTCAATTTCTTTCTCAATTCATTGGTACGTTTTGTTTGTATCAAAGCTTAGGGATTCTCATATAAGGCTCCACATTTTGGAAGGTATGGAAGGGCAAATGAAAATGAAACCTTGAAATATTTCCAAGTATTAGAGATTATGAGGGCCCTTATGGGCTGTAAGATTTTGTACAGGTCGTACCTTGGCTTGTGGACCCTAAGTGCATTTTTCAGTAGCCTAAGTTTGGAAGGTCACTAATGTACGAAGGCCTTTACGGGTCGTAAGTTCTTCTACAAGCCGTGACTCTTGCTCGTGGAATGAGGGTCAGACTTTGAGAAATTTTGAGGTTTTAAGAGGTTTTCATTTACGGAGCATCAGATGGGTCATACACTGTTATATGAGTCATAAGTCAATTCATGGAATTTGATTCAGAGAAAAGTTTTTGAGTCTCTAAAATGGCATCAGACAAGGCCCTCATTTACGACCCATAGAATGGACCATGACCCATAAATAAGGTTTCGTGGTCCTGTCCGACCAAATTTTTAAAAAGGTAATTTTGACATTTCCTTATTATTTAGCTATTAAAGTATGTCGTTTTGTCCCACAAGAGACCCCTTATCAGCCCTCATGACCATAATATATCTCATTCTTCCTCATACAAAAACACTCTATGTTCTCAAACTCTCCCAAGCTCCTTCAAGAAGAGCACTCAAGCTAGGGTTTCATATTTTTCATCGCCAAAGTCTGATTTCTTTCATTTATTTGCAAAGGTATTTGGGTTGATTAGTGGGGACCTTTCCTCCACTAAGCTCGACCATTCTCTCCCCTTTTGGTATGCTCAAGTTATGGTAGTGCATGATGGTTTTGTGAACCATTTTACGTGAGGATATTATGGAGTATTTTATGATGGCTCATTCTTCTGCATTATTTTGAGGTGAAATTTCATGTGAGATTTATGATTTATATGAGGGGTTAATAATTCTCTAACTAAGTTTTGACTATGATTTGGTGGGTTCTTTGAATATCGATCAAGTGATCTTATTTTGTATCTCTCATGGCATTTACATATGATTTTGCATGATTTTAAGTTATGATTATAAACCCTCCATATTTGATTAAAAATGTATGCCAAGCTTCTAAAATTTTGAGGGCCTTATGGCAAGATTATGCAAACTATGAAAAATATGAATTATGAAAGGGCTAATGTGTATGATTCGAAATATGAAAGGTTGTGAAAATTATGAAGCCCTATTTGATATGATGAAGCCTTGGTTTTGAAGAGCTACTCTATGATTAAATTATGATAATTTGATGCTATGCATATTATGATAAGAGTATGTTTTGAATATTCCTTGGATTGAGACCTAGCATCGAGCGAACCTTGGTAGATAACCATTGTCCCATAACTATGTTACCGCCATAGGTTTATGAATTAGCTAATAGATCCATATAGCTTAAGATGTATGAATAATAAAAAAGGGTGGTGTTCCCGTACGATACATGATAAATAAAATTTCAAAAAGGGTGGTGTTCCCCTAAGGTCCTTACCATATGTTAACTAAAAAGGGTGGTGTTTCCGTAAGGTGATTATGAAGCATTATCCAAAAAGGGTGGAGTTTCCATAAGGTGAATGTTTGGTTTACGCTGGCAAGGTAGTGCACTCCATGTCCGGTATGGAGTGAACATCAAAATTTCAAGTAGTAGCTCACTTGGTCTGATGTGTCGGTTATGGTCCCTTCCTATCTATGTACGATATGATATGTGATTTGATGGCTCCTTATATACATTTGATCAAGGCATTGAGCACTCATGACATGTTAAACTTATATCTGTTGATTACGATTATACATATTACTAATTATAGCTTATGTTCCTTGTTGCATTGCATTCCACATACATAGTACATTCAAATATACTAACACATACTCTTTGTCTACATGATCTAACCATGTAGGAACCGAAGCTCACATCCATGATCCTCCTCCTCTAAGTGGCCAGACAATTCAGGTGAAGAGTTTCTATTGGTGAGTCCTCCACTTCTGGGGACAATATCCATTTACTTTCATGCTTTTGGTTAGACTATTCTATTTTGGATAGTATCTTTTGAGGGTGAGATCGGGATATGTATTGGACCCCGTTCCATTCGTACTTAGAGGTGTTGTTGGATATATGGGTTGTATGTTATGAGCTTGACTCTTATTACGTCTTGTGTATTATTGGAGATTTCCCTTAGTCCATATTCCTTCTATGTGATGAATGTTTGTCATCTTGATGATATGAAAGTTCCAAGTCCCTAATTACCCCCATAGCGTGAGTCATACTTACCCTCCCCTTAAACTTACTTACTATGTGATTCATGTTAATCCTCTTCCCTAGAACATCCCCATAGCGTGAGTCCAAAGTCCCATTTTCCCTTAGAAATTATTTTCTATTTGATGATTGTCTAATTATGCTTCTGCAAACCAAGGATGTGTCACGAATGCTTGAGAGGCTTGTTTGGGGTCCCTTCGAGTTCCCCATCTGTCGTGTCACGTCTAGGCCCTAGGTTTGGGGCGTGATAAAGCTTGGTATTAGAGCACTAGGTTGTAAATGGTCCTAAAAAATCCAACACACCGCGTCAAGTAGAGTTGTATTCATGGTTGTGAAGCGCACCACAACTATGAATGGGAGGCTATGAGATGTTTTAGGAAATAATCCACTTCTTCATACTCTCTGTCGTGTTTAAATTTGAATTAAGATCTCCTATCTCTAACGAGTAGTCTTTTGCTCTTCCAGATCATGCCTCTGAGATGAATGGCAAAGAGCTCCCGCTCCCGAGGGTGAACTGGCTCCTCCGGCTTCGCAAGTTCCACAAGCGGAAGAAGAAACAGTCACTCATGCCGAATATCAGCATGTGGTTACTCTATTGGCTAGGGTCGTGGCCAACCAAGGGGCCCAAGCTCCTCATGTTTCTACTCTGGCCTCAAGGGTAAGATACTTCACAAGAATGAATCCTCCCTCCGGAGTTCTATGGCTCCAAGGTTGACGAGGATCCTCAAGAGTTCCTCCGGAGTTCTATGTCTATCTCCCCAAGGTTTTAGCTATCATGGGGTAAGCTCGAAGGAAAAAGTGAAATTGGAGGTCTACCAACTCAAAGGCCTTGCTCAAAATTGGTACAATCAATGGAAGATAGAGAGATCGGAAGATGAGCCCATAGCTTGGGAAGAGTTCCAAGTTGCTTTCCTTGATCACTTTTTTTCAATTGAGTCAAGAGAGGCAAAGTTGACAGAGTTTATTTGATGATTGTGAGGGAATATTGCCTCAAATTTAATGACCTCTCAAAATATGCTCCACACTTGGCTGCCAATACTTGAGCAAAAATGCATAAGTTTGTTTCGAGTGTATTTGATTTGGTCAATGAGAAGTGTCGCACTGCCATGCTTATAGGGGACATGGACATATCTCGGCTTCTGACATGTGCCGAACAACTTGAGGGGGAGAAGCTTAGGAAGATAAGAATGGGGGAGTCCAAGAGGGCTTGACTTGATGGTGGGGTTCATGGCACTACGAGTGGTCACTTCCAACAAGGCCACAAATTCCAAGGTCAAGGGTCCTCCAATGCCCTAGGCCAAAGATTTGCTAGTGATAGGGCTCCCAACCCTAAGGCCCACGGTAGAAATGGTGTTCGAATCATTCCAAGGTGTGGCAAGAGCCACAGTGGTAGATGCTATCGAGATATGGGTGCTTACTTCAAGTGTGGTAAAATAAACCACAAGATTGCAGATTGTCCAACCAAGGGTAGAGATGGTCGTCCCCAAGGAGAAGGTGATCAAGGCGACCAAAGGGCACACAGTGGTCATCAAAGAGATGCTCCTCGTCACAACCAGTTCTATGCTCTTTTGAGGAGATAAGGTGTCACGCCCCGAACCTAAGGCCTAGCCATGACACGATGAATTTCACATCGAAGACATCCCATCCAAGCCTCGTGTTCATATCATAAGTATTCATAAAGTAAAATAAGCATACATAAGAGAACAAACAAGTGAAAGTATATTGAAAAGACATGTCATAATTCCCATAGGAAATATACATCCATCCATAGTCTAAATCATGTCTCTACATAATAGATCTTGGTGGGGTCTAGCATATAGCTCACTAGCTCACCCTCAAGATGTACATAAAGAAATAAAAGATAAAGTCTTAATATAAAAGAATCATCATAAGGCTTGTTCCAAAGAATGTAAACTCACCAACAAGTCTTCAAGCTCAATATTCGGAAACTAGCCACGAAATAGGATGGTCTCCTCGTCGTCCGTCCCTACATGATTGGGTCATGTAGATAAAGAAGCATGCGTTAGTACATAGAATGCACTAAGTATGTAGGTATGCCATGA
>JBCEWC010003991.1:0-28518 GCA_038996855.1 Solanum aculeatissimum | reverse complement strand
AATTTCTTCAAGCTTTCATCAATGGAGGTCAAGAGGTTTGAGAGAATTTTGGTGAGGATTGAAGAGTGTTAGAATGACATAAAGGGGATTTGGGTTTGATTTAGTGGAGTTAGGAGACCTTAGAAAGGCTAAAAAGGGCATGGGATTTAATTACATAATGAATTAACCATTAATAAAACAGAGGGGATCACAGAACACAGGGTCTCACGGAGGACCCCCCAGTGGCCGTGTACTGGCTCATGGGTCATGTTTCATGTGCCCAGCCCTGCACCTTGGAAACTCTTTGGACCAACCCACAGGACCTTTCACGGACCGTGCAGGCTCACACAGACCGTGAAGTGGTCCGTAGGATCACACTTAGTTTATAGCTTAGCCCCCAACCCCTAGGAACACACTGGACCAACGCACGGAAGCCACCATGGACCATGGACCACCAAATGATTTGTGGTTCCACACTTAGACCCTAATCCGGAACCCTTTCCCAGCATACATCCAATTACGGGCAGTCTCACTACAAAGGTCATAACGTTCAAATCCAAACTCCAAATTGAGTGAAACAAGTTACATTGCGAATATAACTCAAAGATATTTGAGTTGATATATAATAGCCCACACAATTCATCCCGTACCAAAATATATGGGATCTCAAAATAAGTGTTTCCTAAACGGCCTTACAACCTTCTACCAAAATAATTTCCTTGAATCCGACCACTTAAATACAACCCATGTATATTAAAATTCAACCATGATGAGCTCAACACTAACCTTGAATAACCATTGTGAAGTTCAAAAATATTTGGGTCGTTACATTCATCAAGCCAAGTTCAAAGGAATTCCTCTGCGAAGCCTTTCACATAAGCCGATAGAAGGGTAAACTTTAAATTATCATATCTCAAACCACAAAATAAACTGGGTATACTACAACCTACTAAATTAAATATCTTTGAATTATCTTTCTAACGCATCTGATTTCACCTAATTTCGAGTTTGGATCAAGAAGTTATACTCATTTTTGTAAAGCATGTCCATGGAGGGGTCTATGCAAATTTTAAAGTCCGGTTCATTAATGGTCCTTCTGTAATTTTGGATTATTATAAGGAACTTTTATGACCTTTTCATATATCCTATACCCTTAAATCATATCATACTCTTTCATTACAATTTATCCTCATTAGAAAACATTAGTCTCTAGAGACTCAATTCCTAAAGACTCCATTAAAGCAAGACCTTGAAGATTCAAGCTAGGATTCTAAGTAGGATTTAAATTCAAGTAAAATCCATCTTAATTCTTATATTTTCATCAAGGTATATAGGATTTATTCATGATCCCTTTCAATCATAAAGACTTCAAAAGCTTCTTACTATTTAAATTATGAATTTCAAGCTTACTTTGAATATGAGTCTTTTAAATTAGTGTTCATTTGATTAAATTGAGTTGTGAGTAGTATTTAATTGATATTTTTAATATGATTTAATCCCTATTATGTTGGATTACATTGATTTTTTGAAGGTTTAAATATGCATGTCCCTTTACTTTATGAATCCATGCATAGGTACTCTAAATTATGTTTTAATTGTAGAGATCCTTATCATTTAAATATGAATTTACCTTGTTATGCTATTTTAAATATGAATCTTTATTTCCCATGCTTTTATCTCATCATTCATGGCATATGCATGCATGAACATTAATTTTCATGAAGTTTGTGATGCGGGCTAAGATAAAATTATGATTATGACTATATTTTCAAGAAAGTATGGGTATGAAAAGAATGTGATCACATAATGTCTATGATTTGTCTAAAGAGCTTATGAATGTTTACACCATATGTATAAGTATGAAGGAGTTATTCTTATGCATCAAAGTATGACATGAATTATGATTTGACATTTTTTCCTTAAGTATACATAATTATAAATGTAAAGTATGTTTTGGCATTTAAGCCTAAGTATGCATTGTTATGATTTGAAAAGACTTATTCCCCTTTTGCAAGCACGTACATGTATGTATTATCGTGGGATAATGACTTAGCACCTAATGTGATTGGAGGGGAGGGGGGTTATCCCCAAGGGCCCTTATATAATGTCTCCTTTCTCATAACTATATGCCAAACATAGGTTCATGTTTATGACCCTTTAAGGGATGATTATGTTATGGATAAAATTTTTGAAAGTAGGTCACTTCTTTATCCATTGTGGAGAAGACTTTGTCTTATGTCGGTTGAGGTTACATCCTTGCTATTATGTATTATGACATTCATGTATCATAGATTTCATGGCATATTGATATTATATTCTTTCCTCTATACATTTTTCTATATATATGTGTCCTTGTTATCTAACATTGATTTACAGGTTATTAATATTCATATGCATTGCATGCCCGCATACTTAGTACATTCAAACGTACTAACACAAACTCTTTTGCCTATATGATCTAACCATGTAGGGACCAGAGACTATATCCATCCACCTCTTGACGGTTATCTCGAATTCTCTTGAGGATTACTAGGAGTGAGTCCTTTATTCCAAGGACAAGAACCACCTTCTATTGACCTACTTTAGGTTATGTCTATCTTATATCTTTTATGTCGAGGGTGAGCCCGAGACATACTTGGCGCCCGTCCTATTATATGTATTAGAGGCACTGTTGGACAACATAAAATCCTTCTTATGTGTATGCTATGTTTATGTTGGAGCACTGTGATATGCATTATGCTATGATGATATGAGAATGATATGATGTGGGAATGTTGAAAGTCCCGAGTCCCTTCCACCTATATAACATGAGTCATACTTACCCATCCCTTAGTCCTTATTTACTCTATGCTATGTGAATTCATGTAAATCCTTTTCCCCTATGACACCCATAGCTTGAGTCTAAAGCCCTGTTTCACTTAGAATTATGTGTTTGTTGATTAATTATATGCTTCCAAAACTGATGATGTTTAAATGGATGCTACGAGGCTTGTTTGAGGACTCTCAGGCTCCCATTCACCATGTCACTCCTAGGCCCTAGGATCAGGTCGTGACATTAGATTAGCTGATATATGTGATTGTTGGGTGCTTGTGTAGCATGATGAGGACACTTGTGAATAGCATGCTAAATTCCTATTGTATTTGTGATTTTCAGGGATTAATAAAGGGGTTGTTTTACCTACTAAAAATCCTTGGAAACTAATACAATAATTTTCTATCGCATTTATGATTGCCTATTGTATTCTGAGTATCTGATGATTATTGAGAATTAGTCTAGGCTTAGGCTAGTGATTCTCTAGAGCTACATTGGTCAGGATTAGGAGATTTTTATGCTTATATTCAGTGTGAGTTGAGAGGCATAGATCCTTGTAAATTGGACTTGCAGACTTGAGTCTTTAGCATTAAGACTCAGTATAGGCTATGATGAGCAACACTTTGATTATTCTAGCCTTTGGTTGGCCTTCTTAAAATGTTCCCATTGTATATTGGCCTCTGCTTAGATATAGGGGTAACTGATGATGTCACAGTAGAACTTAGAGCACAAGTTCATACTGTTAAAGGCCCGAACATTCCTTGAATTTGGACATTTATTCTTCCATTAAGAAGTGTATAAATAAGGATTTACTATATTTCATATACCCCTAGTTATAGGTTATGCACCATTAGAGGCATTACTAATGATAGACATAGTTTTGGACTAGTTCGAGGCCTAAGGGCCCAGACAGACCACTGGCCGCATTTGGCCTTATCTTGGTAGAGGCCAGTCACAACCTGGATTAGAGGTCTAGTATTAGCCTGGATTAGAGGACAAGTATTAAACCGGGTTAGAGGATAGGTCGGGGTATAGAGTTTCGATCAAAGGCCAAGATAGGATGTTATGTTGGGTTCCCTTCTACCTATATACCTGTTACTAGCAGTTTTGGCTCAAGACTAGGCTTTTCTATCAGGGGTTTAAGATAGGTTTCATCCTGACTTGTAAAGTTGAGTCATGACATGAATCATTAGTGGTAGTTGATGACAAAGCAAAAAATGACTTAGATCTGACAGTAGTTGAATTGAAGAAATTGGCTGCCAAAAAGAAGATAGAGGTTTTCTCCCAAGAGAAAGATAGTGTGTTTCGCTACCAAGGCCGATTGTGTATGCCAACTGTAAATAGCATAAGGGAGGTGATTTTGAAAGAGACCCATAACTTTCCATATTCAATATATTTTGAATCTACAAAGATGTACCGAGACTTGAAGGAAGTGTATTGGTGGAATGACATATCTAGATTCATGGCAGAGTGCCCAAATTGCTAATAGATGAAGGTGGAACATCAAATCCCTGGGGCCTGGCTCGAGATATAGAAAGTCCTACTTAAAAGTAGGAAGATGTGAATATGGACTTTGTGATAGGTTTGCCCCATACTTGAAAGCAATATGACTCCATTTGGATGATTGATGATAGAATGACTAAGTCAGCTCATTGTCTACCGGTCAAGGATACTTTGAGAGCCCAGGACTTTGCTAAGTTGTACATTCAGGAGTTGGTGAGATTATATGGCATGCCATTGTCCATCATATCGTATCATGGTACCCAATTCACTTCTAATTGTTTTAATGCTATTTCAGAAGAACTTGGAACCAAAGTAAAGTCGAGTATTGTTTTTTATCCTCAAACTAATGGACAAGCCAAAAGGACAATTCAGACCCTAGAAGACATATTAAGGGCTTATGTATTGGAGTTCAATGGTAACTGAGATGATCATCTACTACTTATCAAGTTTGCCTTCAATAACAGTTATCATGTCAGCATTGAGATGACACCATTTGAAGCTTTGTATAGAAGGAGATGTAGATCCTCGATGGTGAAATGGCTTTGATTAGTTCTGATTTTGTTCTGGATTTTATGGAAAAGGTGAAGCTCGTGAGGGAGAAGTTAAAAATATCTAAGTTGTCAAAAGTCATATTTCAATGTTAGGAGGAGAGACCTTGAGTTCCATGTAGGAGATTGGGTATATATGAAGGTTTCACCCATGAAGAGTGTGATGTAGTTTGATAAATTGAGTCCCCGGTATGTAGGGCCTTAGGAGGTGTTGGAACGAATTGGTATGGTTTCTTATAGGTTGGATTTGCCATAAAACGTGGCTATGGTTCATCTGATGTTTTATGTGTCTATGTTGAGGATGTTCATTGGTGATGTGAACTCTATTGTTCCTTTGGAGAGTGTTGAAGTCGAGGATAACTTGACCCATGAAGAAGTTCTAGTTGAGAATTTGGACCGGCAAGTGAAGAGACTATGTACCAAGAAAGTGGAATCGGTTAAAGCCCTTTAGAGAAACCAACATGGGGAAAGTGCTACTTGGGATGTGGAGTCAGATATGTAGCGACGACACCCTTATCTTTTCCATTATAATCATGACTAAGGTAATAGGTTCTTCATGATCCAATGGTCCAAATTCTTTCATTTCTGTATTTTCATATTATAACATGCATTCATGCTCATGAAACTTGTTTTGAATGATATTTATAGAAAAGGTGTAAAGGTTTTACTATTTTGATGTTAAATTTGCATTTTTGCACTCCTGTTGGACTATTGATATTCATTTTCCCTATTCAAGCTAACTCTTATCTCATTAGAGGACGAATCTTCGAAAGGGCTAATAATGTAGGGAACAATACTTTGAAACATTAAACTAATGCTAGAAAATGCATTTTCCCAAAAATTTGGCACAGGGTATACTTCAAGATGCCCTTAACAGACAGTAGGTGCATACCATTTCCCGTGAAAGGGGTTTTGGAAGTCATCCTTAGAAGTTTTTGGGACTGCCTTATGGAGGGTGCACTCCACGAGACCCTCCATAGATCATGGTTCACTCTACGCCTTGTGGAGTGGTCCATGGTGGGAACAACACCTTATCCCCAGGAAGACTTGCTCTTCACAAAGCACACTATGAGTTGTAGTGCACTTCACAACTCATGAAGTGTGTCTTGAAAGTGTGACATCTAGTTTTTCAAGTATGTTTTCGTGAGGGTATTTAGGTTTGTTTTTATAGTTCGTAAACTTCTTTGTGACATTTTAACACTTCAATAGCCCACCTAATGCTATCCTAACCTATTTAAAGTCTTTCAGTCACTACTTAAGCACTTAGACTAAAATTACTCTTCCAAATCACTCTCAAGCTCAAGTGTATAATTTATTGAAGAACCCTTAAGTTTCAAGTCATGTTCATCTTCAATTTTACTAATCTCATTAAGGTATGTGAGATTCATCCATGGGTACCTTTCATCCATGGATCTCAAATTAATTTCTCATTATTTATTTTCAATTATGATCAATTTAGGATTTTCATGACTTTGTTTTCAAGTGATACTATTATGATATGGGTTATATTTATACATTGATATATGTATAAATTTCACTTGAATTACATGATTTACATTAGATTCCTTCAATTATGATATGATGATTATGGAAACCATGAATGATTAACTTCAGTTATGATCCAAAAGATCTTTAATTAAATGATTATGCATGTGTTTATTCAATTATTATGATTTTAAACAAGATAATTATGAAACCATGCTATACTCCTATCTCTCATAACATTATCATGTATGTACAAGGTTTACAAATAAGCTTATGATTATGAATAGGGGATTTAGGACCTTGAGATTGACCTGGTATCCCAAAGGTGAGATTTAGGATTCCAAAAGGTGATCTAGGACCCTAGTATGCTATGAATAGAAGATTTAGGACCTAGAGGTTGACCTGGAATTCCTACATGGAGATTCAAGATTTTGAGAGACGACCTAAGACTCTAGTAGGGGATTGAGGACCTTGAGGTTGACCTGGGTCTCGACGGGGAGATTCAGGATTCTGAAAAGTGACCTAGGATCTTAGTATGAAATAAGCTAGTACTATGTATGATGTTTTGAACTATGAGTCTATGATCAAGTTTACAATGATGGTGTACAAGTATGAATTATGATGATTTATGATGACTTATGATGATTTATGACAAACATGACTATATGTATGTATTATGTATATCGTGGGATGTTAATTTAGCACTAAGAGGACCTTGAAGATTTAATTGTCTCATAACTATGTGTCACCATAAGAATGATAATATTTTCCAATATGGGTTTTTAGTGGATCCATATAGATTATGATATAACATGTAATTTCCTACTTTGGAAGGTAGTCTCCCCTTTTTGTGATGTAATGGCAACACCAGAATTCCATGTATAACTCGCATGGTCTTATTGTTGGTTACAGAGATATTCCCACATATGTACATGTATTATGGTATCATGCATCATCAAACTCATGGCATATTGGTATGTTGATCCTTTCCCTACTTTGGTTCTATATATGTGTGTCGTTGCCCATGTATCTTCATTATGTAGTTTGATTTTATATATCTATATTGTATTGCATGCCCGCATACTTAGGGCATTCAAATGTACTAACATATACTTTATGCCTACATCATACCACAATGTAGGTGTAGGTGATTATCCTCCTCATCCTCGTGGATAGATTTGGATTGCTATTAGAGTTAGATTTAGGTGAGTCCTCATGCTTCCAGGACGGATCCTACTTTCTTCTAGCTTATATGCTATGTTGAGACTATCCTGTATTTTTCATTGAGGTGGATCTCAGGACATATCTTAGCCCTCGGGCCTAGTCTATGACTTAGAGGCTTGTTGGAAATGATGTATTACTTTTTGCTTGTACCTGTTATGATTTCCATGCTTCAGTTATGATTATATATCAACTTTCGCGTATATATTTCTTCTTATTATCTTGAATGCTTATGATATGCTAAGAAGGCTAGTTTTGAGTTCCTTCGAGGATACATTTTCCATGTTACACTTAGGACCTAGCTTGGGTCGTGACAATTTAGTAAATTCAAAGTACTAATGCATACTTCTTTTGACTTCATTGTGTTATAATATCGGGTTTGACAATCATGCTATACACCCCACTCATTGCTAGTTAAAATTGTTGATCCATTGATTGCTGAGTCCTCTTGCTTCAAGGATGATCCATTTGAGATTTATGTGTTAGATTTGAATTTTTACTACTTTTGTTTGGGGTGTGCTAAGAGCTTGTCCTATGCCCCTATCTATGATACTAAAGGCATGTTAGATAAAGATGCATAAGTCCGTTTAATCGAGCATGGTTACTTAAGTTTACTTTCATTTAGGGATTTCTACTTTGAGTCTTACCCTCCGTTTTGTGATTTTTTAATGTCTTTATTTATCTTATGTATGTTTTATATGCTAATAAGCTTGGTTAAGGATTCTTGGGGCAATCCAATCATCATGTCACACCTAGGACCTAGCTTAGATTGTGACACATATTCTGGGAGATTGCACATGATAAAAAATATACTCTTTTCTGCCAACCCCTTCATGTGAGAATGGTAGGATGAATCACCTCTTGGATATTTCATTCTCCATCATATTATAGGAGATTGTAGCTGATCAAAAGTATACTTTTCTTAAGAAAACCTTCTGGTGCCAAATGTTTATTCTACCCAAGAAAATTATCAAACATGTCGAAGCTATGTGTAGAAGTTACCTCTGGACCAGAGACAATGAACAAACCAAAAAGTATCTCTTAGCCTACAAAAAATTGTTAGGGGTGGGGGGTGGGAAGCGGGATCAATGTTATTCACTTAGAACTTGGTATCGGGTAGCTATTGGAAATATCTCTGGAGTCTTTGCAACGAAAAACATAGAATAGGGATCCAATAGGTCCACATCTAATACATAAAAAGGGAAATACATGGGATACTAACCCAATGGGTAGTAAGAAAAATATTAAAGGTTGAAAGTAGCCTAGCGGGGGTTGGACTCTACTACACTGATGTTATTAGGCAGGGGTACTACTCTATTAAGTAGATGTACAACAAGTTATGAGGGACTTCCGAAGAGTGGAATGGTGAAAACTCATGTCATAATGACGAATGTCCAAAGGTTGTTTATTCTACAATTGGTGATACTAGAGAGGTTATACACTAAGGATAGACTAGCTACTTGAGATATAATACAAAATAAAAAGTGTGCCTTTTGTGAGGTAGAGGATATAACCATTGAACACTTATTCTTCCATTGAACCTACTCTAAATTGTGAGAAAGGCACCGCTTTGTTGGCAATGGATTAGTAGAACTCCAATGGAATGACAAAAAGATATTAACTGGGCAAGGATTAATACTTAGAGGCAAAGTCGTAATGCTGAAATCTTTCATATGACTCTTCTGCATGTGTGTACAAGGTATGGTTAGATAGGAATTAAAGATAACTCCAAGCGATGAAAAGGACTGCAATGCAACTCACTATATGTATTTTTCAAGACATTTATAGTAGAGGCTATCAATTTTCGAAGTTTTGAGGCCATATGAGACAAATGAATATTATCAAAGTTGAAAGTTCTGTGAATATAGGAGTAGTTGCTGTGATGGACGATGAAATAGTCTAATTTTGATAATCTTATTGCTCGCCTATGATATATGCTAGGCTGAAGTTGATATTTCACTTCATGGGTTGTTTGCTTTATTTGTACATATTCTTTTCGGGTGATACAAAGTTATACCAAAAAAAATATATTTCTATATAATTGCCTATTAAAATAAGACAAAAAGTATTAATCCCAAATTGTTTAGCCATATAAATAATACAGAGCAAAAATAGACTTTGACGAAAATATAATGAAAAACAAATCTATGAGAAGTGTCAACGTTATTATTTACTTCAAAATTTCACCTATTTGACTCCTAATTAGTTTAGTGAAGAATTATTTTTTATAAGTTAACTCAATTTTGATTGATTTTATAATCTGAAATGATATAATTTTTGTTATATTCCAAATAAGAAAAGGTTTATGAAACAAAACTTTATTTAATTATAAAGTATTAAATATTAGGAGTTCAAAAATATTATATTTATAACTTTAAATAAAATTAAAGTTTTAAATATTAGGACAATAATTAAATGATAATTATTTGTAAAAATATTAAATGACATTTTTATCTATTGAGTCTTTTAATTAGGATAATTTTTTTAAAAATTTTCCCCTCGATGTTCGGAGCCCGTGGAGCCCGACTACAGTTATTCCTAAAGATATTCACACGTTTGCAAGTAAATATAGATATTGATATAGATAGTTGACTTTGGCAACATGTTTTAAGACAATTGAATTTTTTTTTTTTTGTCAAGTCCTATTTTAATTTTTGATGGAAGGATGTTTCAGTGGTCAATCTATTCTAGAGGCAAAAGTTTCAATTTTATTAAGCCCTTTTTCCTTAATAAGACCTAATAACTAAAATATTGTGTATAATATTTTTCCCAAGCCCACCTATACGGAACAACTCTTTTAACATCATGAAAACACTCTCTCTATCAAATACACTACTTGTGAGTGAACTATTAATTGTTGTGAAAAAAGACTTGAATTATCTTATGAATGATACAAGTAATATTAACAATATAATTGAGAAATAAAACTTCAAGAGACATTCAAAATAAGATGATATGAACTGACTATCCAGTTATTTCTTTTGAAACATAGATTTACAATGTGAACTACATTAAGTGTCACTCACCCTAATGAATTTTCATTGCCAGAAATTAAAATTTCCTAAAGACTTAAAAACAAAAGGTCAAGAGTAATACAAGCAGATTGAACAAAAAATGAATAGAGATCCAAACATAAATACTTTTCAGGAGGGGATTAATTAGTCATGCATATTGAAGGAGCCTCTTTAATACTTATATTTTTACACAACGAATATTATCTATTTGTTTAATTTCTCCTTTTCATGTAAGAAGAAATATTAATTAATTATCATCAAATTTTATTGATAGGTTTAGGAGGTAGTGTCCCAAAGATGTTGTCCCAAAAATTGGAAGTTATTCCATATCCCTTATCTTGAAGTTTGAAATGATGGTCCATATGATACCTCTTTAGGGAATGGGAAAGTCCTTTAAGTGGCTTGCCATGATGCAAGTAGTAATGGGTACAGTCATAGATGATGTAACCTAACAAACCTCCTCCAAGAAAGGCAGGGGCATATGTGAAAGGTAGTAACAATTTAATTAGACTCCATAGCTGCATGAATAATTAAGAAATGATTAGTATGTATTAATACTAATAAAATAATTGACACAATCGGATGATCTATAGCTTACTTACTGGGAGTAGGAGAATAGCAGTTGCGGCAGGAGGGAAGACAAGCCTTAGTCCATCCATAGGGTGCTTGTGGTGACAACCATGAATAAGATAATGAAGTGTATTTCCCCAGTATCCACTTGGCTTCATGTGGAATACAAAACGATGTAAAGAGTACTCCATGAATGTCCATAAAAATATGCCACCAGCAAGTGTAAAAACAAGTCCACTACCATCACCACCTCTCTTCAATGTTGTCCAAGCCAACCACCCTACTACTGGTACCCACACTGATGGAATTGCCCACCATGCTGTTCGAGTCAAAAACTCCAAAACACTATTTTCAAAAAATCTTGGACTTTCTTTGTTAATTATTGGCTGATGAACCCACTCCTCATATGAATCTCCAAGATGGCCCACCTAATTCATTCAAAACATTACATATGCATTGCTTTCTTCAAAAATAAATAAAAAAATAAAGATATCTAACCTGGAAAACGAGTGGCTTGTTTAAATCCACTGTGAATCCCTGTGCCACCATCTTGGCACCCTGAAACACAAAAAGAATAAATATAAAAAATCTCAAACCTAAATGAAATATTTATTAAAACTTAATACTCATTTGAGAAAGTTAATTATGAATATACATAGCTCACCATATGAATGTTGAATCGTATTAACTTGGAACATAAACATATTTAACTGATGATTTCTTAATCAGTAAAATCAATATAATATTTTAACGTAAACTTTTAATAGTAAAAATGGATTATGTTGTCCATGCATGTATTTATTTATATTTACAAATTTCAGATAAAAATAAATTATGTTGTCCCATTTTCTTTTAAAATTTTGAAAATCTAAACAAACACATGCTTAAAATAACTACAAACCAATTACTCTTGGGATACATAAATGTGAAAAACTATTAAAAATTTTATTAACAAATTGTGCATCCAATTTCTGAAATAGAATGAATTCAATGAAAGTTGATTCAAATTTAGGACCATGCACCCATTAAAGGCTGGTGATGAAAAAAGAATAGATCCCATGATTTATTTTGACAAACAAAAGTAGCTTCACCATCATTATTTAGCAACCAGAATTCTTGAAATGGCATAAACAAAAAAAGAAAGAGAAGTCAAAGAAGACAACCTAATAACACTTCTGTTTGATCTCTGATGACTTCCGAGAAAATACTCTCAGATAAATATCTTTTAAGAAAGAAAAAATCAAGATAATAAAATATGAAGGAGAAAAAGGGTAAAAATAGTTTGATATTTCAAGTCTCCAAGAACACTTGAAAAAAATACAAGAATTCATGGTTATCGGTTCCGAAGATTTTGGAAAGCCCTACGCAGGTAAGCAATTTACCACAACCACAAAATAGTGCCCTACATATTTAATATTCAATGTAAAATTTTATTTTTAAAAAATTATCTTATTACTTATATGTTTTGTTTTACATGCGACCTCCCAAAATTTCTTATTTTTTATGTTAAAAATAATATTTTGTTAATTACAAATCATTTATTATACTAATATTTAGTGAAAAGGGAGTCTTTTGGAAAAATAACTTGATATCTCAAAAAAGAATTATTATATTTTATTATAATATACCTCAAAAAAGATTATTATATTTTACTATATGCAATTGCAATTATAACATACCTTATATTCTGTCACGATTCAAATTAGGCCCTACGCGTGACACGGTGATCGAAATTCTGAAGAAACCAAACAAAGCTATCTTATCATAAAATTAAGCATACTTAAGGCAGTTAAGAATCAATCAACAACCTAAAATAAATTTGAAGATAAGTCTCAATTTGAAAGTCTCAAAAGAAATTAGGAAACATCTTTAGTATAAAAATAAAAAATAAAATAGACTACATATATCTAACATGCCTTTACTAATCTAATCATGGGAGGGACTTGGGACATGTCCCTAGCTCACCCTTAACATTGAAAAGAAATAGCCTCAAGCAGAAACATGGATCAAAAGATAGTAAAGTAAATTTGATGGACTTGCCCCCGAAACATGAAGATTCACCAATCAATCTTTAAATATAGCTCTGAAGCCAGCCACGAGTGAAATGAGTTGGGATGTACACCTCTACATTATAATAGAATGTAGGCAAAGAAGCATGCACTAGTGCTTTGAATGTACTAAATAAGTGAGTAATATTCATATAGTAGATACAGGTAACATGAAATCTAAAACATGAGATACAAGACAAAAATCAATGATCATGTGATAAAATTTAAGCAAAACATAAGATGAAAAAATAAGTAAAATACATGATCAATCCATCAAATCATAGTAAAGCTTGAAAGTAAGTTAAATCTTTTGGTGGGATATAAACCTTAACCAATGATATGATCATTAAGTTATAATATGAAATTTGATGTAATTCCCACATCGAGAAGGGATGGGATACTTTTCCAAGGTAGACTCCACGGTGGTATCTACACATGGATCCACTAGCTAAGCATATAAGGAAACCTATGCTTGCATGTGATTTCGTGCTAGAGATGGTTGCAGGGATTCTCTTAGGAAGATAACCTTATGTCTTCCGGACTGAACCCCACCTCAAGCCTTCTCAATGCTAAGTCAAATTCCAATAGAATAGTAATAACATAACACACTAAATCAATCATAACTTGATCATTAAAACATCAGTCATATATAGTTTCTCATTAAAACCTTGGTGATTCAATAAATTAATTCTAATTATGATAAGGACAATTCTCACATTGACTAAATCGCAAAGTTATTAATGAGCTACTCTATATGAATAACATTTTAATGACCTTAACTTATGATATATTTTATGTATCATGCTATTACTATTCCGTTTAGATTTTAATTAGCATCGAAAAGGCTTGAGGTTCGGTTTAGTTTGAATGATATAAGGTTATCTTCCAAGCAAATCCTAGTAAAACTCTAATGCAAATTTATGTGCCACCGTAGGCTGCCTTGTAAACTTAACTAGTGAATCCACAAAAAGCTCATGATGTTGAATAAATATACCATAACCGAGTCTACTTTGACAAAGTAACCTCTCCCTTCTTAGTGTGGAAGTTACATAAGATTCTATGTTATTGCTTGTATGGTCTTATCATCGTTAAAGTTGATATTCCACAAAATGAATAAGCCTACTCTCAAGATTTCCTATGATTTGATGTATTGACCATGTATTTTACTTATGCTTGCATATTATGTTTTGATTAAAATTTACCATATGATCATTGATTTTGGTCTTGCATCTCATGTTTCATATTTCATGTTACTATATTTACTTCATGCATATTACTCACATACTTAGTACATTTGAAGTACTAACACATACTTCTTTGCCTACATTATGATAATGTAGAGGGAGACATCCCCAACTCATTCCATTATTTGCTAGCTTCAAAGCTACATTTGATGGTTGATTGGTGTCTAAATGATCCTAGGGCAAGTCTATCAAGTTTACTTTACTATCTTTGATATCTGTTTCTAATTGAGACTATTTATTTTCTATATTAGGTTAATCTAGGAGCATTTCCTAAGGCCCCATCTATGAATAGATTTGTAGAGGCATGTTAGATGTATGGAATCTATATTATCATTTATTTTTTACTAAGGATGTCTCCTTCCTTTTGACACTTTCATATAAAAAATTATCTTTCGCTTTATTTTAGATTGTTGATAGATGCTTGATTGTCTTATGTATGCTTAATGATATGTTATGATGACTTCATTAGGGTCCTCCGGAGTTATAATCATTGTGTCACACCTAGGTCGTAACTTGAGTTGTTACAAACTTGGAATCAGAGCATAATGTTTAAAGTATCCAAGGGAGTCTAATATACCGCATCAAGTAGAGTCTTATTTATGGGTATGAAGCATGCCACATCTTTGAGTAGGATACTATAAGGAATTTTAGGTTAAATGACCCTCTAGGTTATTTCTATGTTATTACATACATTGCCTCAATTAGAGCATTTCTATAGTGTTCCCATGTCATTTGTGACTTGCTAGCTTTGATAGTTTGACCGACTAGTCATTCATTTGAAAGTTGTATAATTTTCTGTATTGGGAGGCCTATTAAAATTAAAAATTAAGTTTAATGATAAAGTATGAGTAAATATCCTGAGAATAAAATTCTAACAGTTCCATCAGCCTCGAAATGACCAAATTAGGCAAGAAGCATGTTCAGTTAGAGTATCGAGGTTTTCAATGTTAGTTTATATCATGTTTTACATTTAAGCCTTTAGAACAGGTCAATAATTTACTTTAGTCAACATTCATGGAAAACATGCACAAATAAAAATTCTAATAGCGCGGTTAGCTCTAGAATATTGAGTTTGATCTAGAACTACCTTTCATTCAATTTTTGACGCTTTTAGGTGCGTTTTGAGCCCCTCAGTGGAAATTGAGTAAATATGAAATTTGGATGTGAGACTCACATTTATCGTAACGACCTCATATGGTAATTTTGACAACGCGATTGGATCCAACAAATCAAAATTTATATGGTTACACAGTTTATTTTTCAAAATTTGATTCTAAATGAGTTCCAGACACCCTATTAGGAAATTAGATTTTTGTTGATATTTGGTACAACACCTTGTGTATCTTGGTCGTGACCTTGGCTCATGCGACCGTGTTTGTCATAAGCCAGCGCATCACGAATACATCCAAGAGATATGCAATCGCGATGGTCAACTTGACCAAGTTCCTCAATTGCGACCCTCAGGCCCGCGATCACGATGAGAAGTATGGCGGCGAACAATGAAATAATTTCAAGAATTTATTAAGTTAATGGAAAAATATTGAATCAATAATTTCTTCATCATTCAAAACCCAAATCTAGTGAAATGAAAGGCTAACTTGTGTAATTATTTGAGAGAAACATTGTGGAAGTGTTGAAAATTATGTGTGACATGCCATTTAAGGTACATTTTGTGGTTTTGCTGTTGTATATCATTGTTGTTGTCGAAGACTTTTGATAGTGATTTTTTTGTCATTTTGAAAAGAATTTCAGTTAAATTTGAGTCTATCTTTTTTGTTTTCTCAAGGTGCACACTGTGGTATTATCGGAACTCATCAATTGAGTTGTGTTTGAGGTTAAATTCACTGTGCATCTTGCTTCCTTTTGTGTTATTATGTATAGAAATATTTTGTGTTCTTGGACTATTTTGCATCATTTTAAGTATTGGATTAAGCGTGCATTTGAGGTATGGTAAGTATAAGGATTGTTATACATGCTTTGTTTTGAGATTTTGGTTGGTCTCACTTTTTCCATTTTTAGCCCCAAAATGGTTTAAGTCCATCTATGCGAATTTTGTGTTGAAATAACTATATTGACATTGTGATTTTATTTCTGAAAACTTGGTAGTGTTCTAAGATTGCTCAGAAGGGTAAAGTGTCAACTGAGTGATTAGGAGTGTACGTGATCGATTTACAGGTAGGCTACAATCTTTTTCATCCTTTTAGACTGAGCTAAACTTTTAAATGTTGTTTGAGGTTGCATGAATGGTTAACAAGGGAACAAATTTGAGCCCATACATGTCGAGTAAGTTTATACTAGTTGTATTCATGACTGTTTGGATATTTCTTTAGTATGTTTAGGGCACACATGACTAGAATACTGATTTCATGTTGTATTGTGATTATTTGGGACTGATAAGGTGATTATTTGACCTATTGTGCATCCTATAGGACTAATACATTAATTGTCATCCACTTTCTGATTGTCTTTTGTACTTTTGCTTGTTTGGGATTGACAGAATGTTGTCTGGCATGTTGAGAACGCCTATGACTGATACATTGACTTTCTATTGCATTTATGGGTTGGTTGTTGTTGTTGTTGGGCCTTACCCTTGGCTTAGGCTAGTGATTCCCTAGACCCATAGTGGTCAAGATTAGTAAACACCTATACTTAAATTTGATGTAACCTGAGAGGTGTAGATCCTTGTAGATCGAATTAGCAAATCTGATTCTATAGTATTGAGCCTAGATAAGCCATGACAACATAAAAATGCAATTATCTATACAATTAGCTTGCTACTTTAGAGCATTCCCACGATATGTCAAATTTCGCTCGAACATGAGGGGACTGACGATGTCACCTAGAAATTCAAAATAATTCCCTTATAGTTAGAAGCACGAGCCTTTCCATACATTATTACAAATCCTCCCACTTGGAAAGTCTTAAATGAGGACAAGTTACTCTCTATATACTCATACTTAGATGCTATATAGTTAAAGGTTATACATTAAAAAGTTGCTAGGTTAGTGTCCACCTAGTTAAAGGATATACCGTAAGATGAGGCATTGATGGAGGGCATATTGGACTAGTTCGGGCAAGGCAAACCACCTGCCACATCTAACCTTATCCTAGTAAAATTTAGGGCATAGCCTAGGTTAATGTTTGGGGTACAGCCTCAGTTAGAGTCCGAGTTATCTCAGTTAAAGTATGAGTGGTAGCCTGGGTTAAAAGACAGGTTGGGGTATACAATTTTGGTTAAAGTTCAAATTAGGTTGTAACACCCCACATGTTGAAAAACATGAAGAATAGGAAAGTTTCAAAAAATTTCAGGCTGACTATTACAAGCTAATCTATGACTTATGGATTCAACCATGGGTCATAGAAAGGTTTCGTGGTTAAGGTGTTAGAGTGGTGAAAATATTTTGGTCACTGAATGACTTAGTACGAAGGATTGTATGAGTCATAAATGGGATTATGGCTCGTATACCAGATTATGAAAGGGACCTTAAAGAATGGAATTTTTTTCAAGTCGGGGGAGGTTCCATGAGGAGATTTATGGTTAGTAAATGGAACTATAGATCGTATTATTGGTTCGTGGTTTGAGAGGTGCAATTTTCAATAGCTAACACGTATTGTATGAGGACCAAGTACAACCCATACTCCATTCTATGGCCCGTAAACAATGACTCATAGATGGGCCAAACAATTTTAAATTAAAGAACTTTTTGGTAATTTTTTATTCGTATAATTCCTAAACTACATTATTTTGACCCTCCTAACTAACTTAACTGTGTCAATTCCTATAAAACCTATTCCTAATTTATTCTAAATCATTCGCTCTCAAAATCCTTTCCTAAACTCTCTATTTTCTCTCTCTATTCAAGGACTCCATTGGAGTTAGAGTATCAAGTTTTGCTAAGGATTTTAAGGTCTATTCATATCAATTTCTAAAGCTTCTCACCTAAGGTATGTAGGTCTTCATTCATGGACTAGATTTATCCATGAAGCTGAACTCAAATCTCTTTTCCTCAAATTTTAAGCATGAAGTTCTATGGAGTTTTTATGGTGACATTCCAAGTGGTACATTATTATTATACCTATATATGCATGAATTATGAAGCATTATATGATTTCTAAGTGAATTAAAGTGATTTCAAGTATATGATAATTAGTGCTTGTTGAATTGATGCGGGTTCCTTTACCAATGATCCAAATTGATTTCAAATGCATGATTCCTATATAATTTTCATCTAATTACATGATTTTAGCTCAAATGCTCATGAACCCACATATGGACCGTATTTTCTATGACAAGGTTATGATTTTCATGAACATGATTCTATGTATGAAAATGTAATGACCCAAGCCTAGCGCCTAGGCATAACACAGCGAATGGGGAACCCAAAGGGACCCCAAACAAGCCTCTTGAACATACATGACATATCCTTGGCTGTGGAAGCATAGTTAAACAACAAACACATAATTCTAGGAAAAATGGGACTTTGGACTCAAGCTATGGGGATGTTATAGGGAAGAGGATTAACATGAACACGTAGCAAACAATGTCTAAGGGGCGGGTAAGCATGACACACACTATGGGGATATTAGGGACTTTGGACTTCTATCCCATCAACATCATATAACAAGCATCAACACAAAAAGGAAATAAAAGACTAAAGGAAGTCTTCCATGATTACATAAGCATAATAAGAGTCGGACTCATAACATACAAATCCATATATCCAACAACACCTCTAATATGAATGA
Organism: Solanum aculeatissimum; assembly: GCA_038996855.1. Taxonomy (NCBI): domain Eukaryota; kingdom Viridiplantae; phylum Streptophyta; class Magnoliopsida; order Solanales; family Solanaceae; genus Solanum; species Solanum aculeatissimum. The sequence goes on along the minus strand of JBCEWC010003991.1, from coordinate 9,348 downwards.
AACAGGGGCCAAGACTTCTCCAGGGCTCACCCTGAATAGATAAATATCCATAATTAGACAAGTCTTAATAAAGCATGAAAGTAAATGACTATTGTCCCTAAAATGGAGGACTCACCAATAGTAAATCTTTAATTGAACCACTTAGCTATGTGGAGGAGGATGATAAATAGGAGCTTCGGTTCCTACATGGAAGATCATATAAGGAAAAGAGTACGTGTTAGTACTTAAAATGCACTAAGTATGCGGGGTGCAATGCAACAAAGAACATAAACCATAATTAAATAATATGCATAATTGTAGTTAACAAATATAAGCTCAATATATCCTGAATGCTCAATACCATAGTCAAAACATGTACGAGGAAACATCAAGTCACATAACATGTCATGGAAAGATGGGAAGGGACCATAGCCAACTTGTAAGACCAAGTTAGCTGCTATTTGGAATCGCGATGTTCACTCCACATCAGAATAGGAGTGGTTTACTTTGCGAAGGTAAACCAAATATTTACCTTATGGGAATTCCCTCATTTCAGAGAATGCTTAATAAACACCTTATGGTAACACCATCCTTTTCGGTTAACATATGATAAGAACCTTACGGGAACACCACCCTTTTCGGTATTTAATTTGCATGTGTCATGCAGGAACACCACTCATTTCGATCAATTATGTGACCCAAGCTATATGGATCCATTAGCTAATTTAAAAACCTATGGTGGCAACGTAGTTATGGGACAATGGTTATCTACCAAGGTCCTCTTGGTGCTAGGTCACAATCCCAAGGAATACTTAAATCATACTTATAGTTGCAATATGCAAAGCATCATAATATCATATTGTTGCCATAGAATAGCTCTTCAAAACCAAAGCTTCATAATATCAAGATAGGGCTTCATATCATTCATAATTTTCACAATATTCTCATATCTCATAGCATGCATAATAGCCCTTCCAATTTATAACATTCATAATTTAGATGTCTTGCTATAAGGCTTTCATCAACACAGAGGCTTGGTACATAACTTTAGTTAAACAAGGTATGTATGCACATATGCTCAAAATCATGCAAAAGTCAAGATTAAGGACATGAAAAGAGTAAATAAGTTCCTTTCTAAATCATTCATAGTAACCCACCATAACAAAATATAGCTTAGTTAGGTTCTTCCTTAAGCCTCATAAAATTCATAAATTCACATGACATTTTGACGTAATATGATGAATAAAGGTAGAATACCATAAATATTTTCATAATGTCATCATATAAAATAGTTCATAAGCTTTCATAAATTTCCATAACTTGAAAATAGAAGAGAAAGAAGAATGGTTGAGATTTATGGAGGAAAGGTCCCCACAAATAAAAACCTACATACCTTGGTGCGATTAGGGATGAAAATCTAATTTAGAAGTGTAGGAAATTTGAAACCCTAGCTTGTTTTCTTCTCTGGAAAGCTTTGAAAGACTTGAGAGTATTTTGGAGGAAATTTGGGAGTTGGAATATTTTTGAATGAATGAGAATGAGGTAAATTAGGGTTGTATATGGCTGAAAAGGGGTCTTTTGGGGGTTAAAATGACGTATCATAGGCATATAATAATAGGAAAGGTGAAATTTACCCTTTCTAAAAACCTGCCGGATAGGACCATAAGACCCTAATTACGGGCCGTGGTCTAGTCTATGGGTTGTGCAAATGGAGTTTCGTCTGGTAATATGTTTAACCCTCAAAAACCTTCTCAAAACCTCAACCTACGACAGGACTTTTGGATCATAAGTCAAGGTATGAGCCATCTAGTATCTTATGTACTCAACTTCAAAAACTAATATTTTCACAAAATTTTGCCATCGTTCCATGAGCTCAGGTTGCGACCCATGGGACTACCTACAACTCATATACTCATTCGTGTCAACATCTAGTACTTAGAAAATTTCCAAAATTTATTTCATAGGAACTTTTATATAGAGCTTCAAAGGGTGCCATTCTGATGCTAGAGTGGTATCTATTATTATAGGCAAACTCAATAAGTGAAAGATGCTCATCTCAACTACCTTTGAACTCTAAGTCATTAGACCTATGCATATCCTCAAAAGTTTGAATGGTCCTTTCGGCTTGGCCATTCATTTGTGGGTGAAAATCTATGCTATGTTTAACTTTAGTACCAATACTATAAGGACCCAGACCTCTGGAGGCCTTAACGATGCTTAAAATTGTGTTTCTGGAGGTTTTTACCAAGATGCCTCTCCAGGGTCACTTCCACAAGATAGTGATCGCATTATGTCTATGATATGGCTCTCATGAACACCCATACGGTCACTTGCCTTCACATGACCCGTGATACCCTCCCACGAGACCCCAGGATACTTTTTAAGGCTCGTTTCATTAATGGTATTTTTGTAGTTTTGGTTGATACTAAAGATCTTAATACCTATCCTATGCCCTCAAGTCAGATTATACTCAGTCGTTACACTCATTCACTCTCATTTACACTCAAGCTCTAGAATTCATGGTCCCTTTCAACCATGAAGATCCCAAAATCTTTTACTACTTAATTTATGAATTTCAAGCTTACTTTGAATATGAGTCTTTTAAATTAGTGTTGATTTGATTAAATTAAGGTATGAGATGTGTTGAATTATTGTTTTTAAAATGATTTAAGCTCGATTATGATGAATTATGTTGATGTTTTGGATATTTAAATATGCATGTCCCCTTGACCATTAAAATAATGCATGGATATCCTAAATTATGATTTAATCACTGATTTTCTTACAATTTAAGTATGAATTCATCGTATTATGATGTTTTAAATATGAATCTCTATTACCCATGCTATTCTCTCATCTCTCATGGCACATTCATGCATGTATATTGGTTTTCATGAAGTTTATCATGTGGGATAAGACCCAATTATGATTATGACTATGTTTTCAAGCAAGTATGGGTATGACAAGATAGTGATCACATTATGTCTATGATATGGCTCTTTGAGCAAATATGGGTGGTTAAACCAATATGTATGAGTAAGGCTCTGGTAGCACACTTGTACTTTTCAACCCAAGAGTATTCTTTCAACCTTTCCACCTCTAATTGTATTTTCTAATACACATTCCCATATAAATGTCATATCCAACTTGTTTTTGTCTAATAATAAGCTCACAACAGTTTATCAAGTACAATGTAGATCATCTCCACGCAACACACAATAGGTAGCGTAACATTACACCTTTTCCTTATATTTTGACGTCAACGATTCAAACTTGTTCCAACTTTCACCAAACCGTTCTCAACATTTTTACACTCCAAAACAGTCTCAAAATAGATGGAGGATGTGAGCCAATAGTACCAACTCATCAGCAAACAAATTCCATCGAAAACACATTCAAGATACCACCTTTTATTCAAAGAAAATAGCCACCTTCTATCTTTCTTGTAATTTCTTATTTTCTTTTTTGATGTATTGAGGGTGAGCCCCAAACTATGTTAAGGCCCTGCTCCTTCTTATGTAGAGGCTATGTTGGACACACTAAAATCTTGTGCGTTGTATTATGCTTTATTGGGATATTATGACTATTAAGATTTGTTTATGGAAATGATGTTTGGATTATGCTTATGATATGTTTATGGGATTTGTAAATGTTGGGAATATGCTTATGTGGAAAGTCCCCTAACCCGGTATGCCCCCATAGCTTGAGTCCTACTTATCCACCCCTTAGAAATACTTGCTATGTGCTTTGTGATTCATGCTCATCCCATTCTCTGAAACATCCCTATAGCTTTAGTCCAAAGCCCCATTTCCTCTAGAATTATGTGTTATATGTTTATTGTTTGTGCTTTCGATCCGATGATGTGAGTAATGATACTATGATGGCTTGATCAAGGACTTTTGGGTTCTCCTTCACCATATCACATCTAGGCCTCCTATCTGGGTCATGACAAATATGGTATCAGAGCACTAGGTTTGTAAAAAATCCTTGGAGTCAAACATGCTACGTCTATTTAGAGTCTTGCTCATGGGTATTATGTATGCCATAGGTATGAACGGGAAGCTATGATGACGTTTAAGAAATTTGTCTCATTTCCTTTTTTCCTTATGTCATGCCGTGAGTTGTTACGATAAATTCCCTGTACTTTTGATTCTTGTCGCTCTTTCAGAACATGTCTTCCAAAAGAGCTCCCTTCCCCTTCAAGCTCCAGAATTTGAGGAAGAGGCTCCTCGAGCACCGGTAGAGGAAGAGGTGTCTCATGTCGAGTTTAGGAATGTGGTATCTATGTTGGCCCAAGTTGGGGCCAACCAATCCCAACCAATCAATCCCGTGAATATAGGTACTCCAACTTCTAAGATGAGGGATTTCACCTGGATGTACCCTCCAGAGTTTTATGGTTCAAAAGTAGATGAAGATGCTCAAGAGTTTATTGATAAACTCACTAAGGTGTTGACCATAAAAGGGTTGAGTTTGGAAGAGAAAGCCAAATTGGCCGCATATAAATTGAAAGATGTGGCCCAAGTGTGGTACAATCAATGGCTAGTTGAGAGGATGGTGGATGTCAAGGTTGGTTGGGAAGAGTTCAAGATGGCCTTACTTTATCGGTTCTTCCCTCTAGAGCTTAGAGAGGCCAAAATGGCTGAGTTCATCAATCTCTAAAGAGGTGGTATGACTGTGAGGGATTATGATCTCAAATTTACTAAGCTTTCCAAATATGCCCTTATGCTCGTAGTAGATCCCCGTGCAAGAATGCACAAGTTTATCTATGGTGTCTCTGATTTGGTTGTGAAAGAGTGTCATACGACTCTACTTATCCGAGAGTTGGATATTTCGAGGCTCATGACTTATGCCGAAAAAATTGAGGGTGAAAAGATTAAGAAGAGGAGAGTGAATGAAGCTAAGATGGCCCGACTTGATGGTGGGTTCTCCAATGCCAAGAGTGGTGGTGTATTTGGCCGATTTCAACAAGGCCAAGGTTCAAATATGGCAGTTGCTAATCCAAGGGTGCCTCCTCCTAAGGCACAAGTTCGGGGTGGTCCTCGATTTCCTCATTGTTGTCAATGTGGTGAGAGCCACATGGGTGAATGTAGGAGAATGATGGGTACTTTCTATGGGTATGGTAGTTTGGACCACAAGATCTCTAATTACCCAAAGAATGTGAAGAAGGATCAAGCGGCTCCCGGTGATCAAGGGCAACCGAAGGCTCTGGTTGGTGGTGCTCCTAGGAATAACCGATTCTATGCTCTTCATGCCCAGCAAGAGGTGGAGGAAGCTCCGAACATCGTAACTAGTATGTTAAAAATCTTTGATTTTGATGCTTATGTTTTACTTGATCCGGGTGCAAATTTATCTTTTGTGACTCCTCTGTTGGCTGTTAAATTTTGTTTGAGTTCTGAAATGCTAAGGGAACCTTATTCGGTATATACCCCCGTGGGTGAGTCTATTATTTCTTGAAAAGTGTATCGGGGTTGTCCCGTCTCTGTGTTGCATAAAGTGTTCCCCGGTGATCTTGTAAAACTTGAGATGTATGATTTTGATATTTTTCTTGGGATGGATTGGTTGCATGCATCGTATGCCTCGGTGGATTATAGGACTAGGAAAGTTAAATTTCAAGTTCCTAATGAACCCATGTTGGAGTGGAAGGGTAGTGATCTCGTGGTTAAGGGTCGGTTTATTTCCTACCTCAAATCTCGGAAGATGATTTATAAGGGGTGTATTTATCATATTGTGTGGGTTAGAGATGTGGAGGGTGAGTCACCTAAGCTTGAATAGGTTTCGGTGGTTAATGCTTTTCCCAATGTGTTTCCCGAGGACTTGCCCGGTATCCCTCCAGATAGAGATATTGATTTTGGCATAGATCTTCTTTCGGATATTCAACCTATTTCTATTCCACCTTATCGTATGGACCTAACAAAATTGAAGGAATTGAAAGACTTTATAGAAAAAGGGGTATATTTGGCCAACTATCTCACCTTGGGCTACTCCCCTGTTGTTTGTGAGAAAGAAGGATGGGTCGCTCCGAATGTGTATTGATCATCGACAATTGAACAAGGTGACCGTTAAGAATAGGTACCCGTTGCCCAAAATTGATGATTTTTTTGACCAACTTCAAGGTGATACTCACTTTTCCAAAATAGATCTTCGTTCGGGTTATCACCAACTCAAGGTGCGGGAGTGTGACATCCCCAAGAAGGCCTTACGGACTTGTTATGGTCACTTTGAGTTTGTGGTGATGTCTTTTGGGTTGACTAATGCTCCGGTGGTGTTTATAGATCTTATGAATCGGGTGTTCAAGCCATTTCTTGATAATTTTGTGGTAGTCTTCATTGATGATATCTTGATTTATTCTCGAAGTGAGCAAGAGCATATGGTTCATTTGAGATTGGTTCTTCAAACTTTGACAGAGAAGCATTTATATGCCAAGTTTAGCAAATGTGAATTTTGGTTGGGAGAAGTTACTTTCCTTGGTCATGTGGTGTCTGGTGATAGCATTAAGGTTGATCCTAAGAAAACCATAATGGTGAATGATTGGCCTAGATCGTTGACTTCTTCAGATAATTGAAGCTTCTTTGGTTTAGCCGATTATTATAGAAGGTTTGTTGAAGGGTTTTCCTCTATAGCGTCTCCATTGACCAAGGTTGACTCAAAAGAAGGACAATTTTGTGTGGTCAAATGAATGTGAAAAGAGTTTTCAAACTTTGAAGGATCGACTTACATTGTCTTCAATTTGACTTTGCCAAATGGGCTAGATAGATTTGTTATATATTGTGATGTGTCGCATATTGGTTTGGGTTGTCTGCTTATGCAACATGGTAAGGTGATAGCTTATGCATCCCGACAATTGAAGGTGCATGAACAAAATTATCCAACCCATGACCTTGAGTTGGCGGTGGTGGTATTTGCCTTGAAAATTTGGCGTCATTAATTATATGGGGTTCATGTGGATATCTTCACCGATCACAAGAGTTTGCAATATGTGTTCACCCAAAGAAACCTTAATTTGAGGCAAAGGAGATGGTTGGAACTTTCAAGGATTATGATATAAGTGTCCTTTATCATCTCGACAAAGCTAACGTTGTCGCAGTTTCTCTTAGTAGGCTTTCTAAGGGAAGTGTGACTCATGTGGAAGAAGGGAAAAAGGAGATAGTGAGAGATGTGCACCGTTTGGCTAGGTTGGGTATGAGGTTGGCCGAATCCAACAATGGTGGAATTCTTGTTCAAGGTGGATCCGAGTCTTCCATAGTGGTTGATGTTAAGAAGAAACAAGACCTAGATCCTTCCTTGGCAAAGTTGAAAAAGTTAGTTGCCGATGGCAAGATTGAGGTTTTCTCCCAAGGGGGAGATGGTGTGCTACGATACCAAGGCCGTTTATGTGTTCCGAATGTTGATGACTTAAGGGAAATTATCATGAAAGAGACTCATAATTCTCTATATTCTATTCATCTTGGATCTACCAAGATGCATCGAGATTTGAGAGAGTTGTATCGGTGGCATGGTATGAAGAAGGACATAGCCAAATTTGTGTTGGAATGTCCAAATTGCCAACAAGTAAAAGTGGAACATCAAAGGCCCAGTGGTTTGACACAAGATATTGAAATTCCTACTTGAAAGTGGAAAGATGTGAACATGGAGTTTGTGGTTGGGTTACCCCGTACTCAGAGACAATTCAATTCCATATGGGTTGTGGTTGATAGAATGACTAAGTCGGCTCACTTCCTACTGGTTAAGACTACATATAGTGGCGAAGAGTATGCTAGGATGTATTTTCGGGAGTTGGTAAGATTGCATGGTGTGCCAAGGTCTATCATCTTGGATCGTGGTACTCAATTTACTTCACAGTTTTGGAAGTCTTTTAAAAAAGGACTTGGTACTAAGATCAAGTTGGGCACCAAATTTCATCCTCAAACTGATGGGCAAGCCGAAAGAACAATTCAAACCTTGGAGGACATGTTAAGGGCTTGTATTTTGGAATTCAAAGAAAATTGGGATGATCATCTATTGCTCATTGAGTTTGCTTACAATAATAGTTTCCATGCTAGCATTGGTATGGCTCCATTTGAGGTTTTGTATGGTAGGAGATGTAGATCTTTGGTTGGTTGGTTTGAATTAGGTGAGGCGGCTTTGTTAGGCCTGTATTTCGTGGTTGAGGCCATTGAAAAAGTAAAGTTGATTAAGGAAAGGTTAAAAATGGCTCAAAGTTGTCAAAAGTCTTCTGTGTATGTTAGGAAAAGGGACCTTGGATTTCATGTTGGTGATTGGGTGTATGTGAAAGTGTCTCCCATGAAAGGCATCATGCGTTTTGACAAAAAGGGCAAGTTGAGCCCCCGGTACGTCGGACCCTATGGGATTATAGAGTGGGTTGGCAATGTGGCTTATAGGTTGGATTTTCCTTTGGACATGAATTCCATTCATCCGATATTCCATGTGTCTATGTTGAGGAAGTTGGTTGGTGATCCTAAGTCCATTACACCTTTGGAGGGTGTGACGGTTGAGGAGAATTTGACCTATGAAGAAGTGTTGGTTGAGATCTTGGATAGGCAAGTAAAGTGGCTTCGAACAAGGATTTAGCTTCAGTCAAGGTGCTTTGGAGGAACCAAGACGTGGAGTGTGCAACATGGGAAGTGAAGTTGGACATGATGGAGTGATATCTCTATCTCTTCCAATCTTCTCAAACCTAAGGTACTAGGTTCTACCGTTTTATGGTCCTAATTCTTTAAATTCTTGAATATCAAGACAATGCATGCATACATAAGCACAAAAATATTTTAAGTGATGTTTTGACATAAGTTTTTATAGACTTTTTTTGAAATGATGCATGATCCGTTATGAGTCTTGATGAGAATATCTTTGTTTGATTGTTGTCCTCAAGCCGTAGCCTTTGCTCATTCGAGGATGAATATTCCCAAGGAAGAGATGATGTAACGACCCAAATATTTTCAAACTTCGTAATGGTTGGTCAAGGTTAGTGTTAAACTGGTCATGGTTGAGTTTTGATAGCCATGGGTTGTATTTAAATGGCCGGATTCAATGAAATCATTTTGTTGGTAAAGTTTTAAGGCCGTTTAGGCAGTAGACTTAGTAAAGCCATATCTTTGTGTATAGAATGAACTGTGTGGGATGCTATATATCAAATTGAAGCTCTTTGAGTTATCTTTGCAACTCAACTGGTTTCACTCAATTCAAAGTTTGTATGTGAAAGTTATAGCCCTTGCAGTGGGACTGCCCGTAATTGGAAGTACGCTGGGAAAAGGCTTTGGAATGGAGTCTAAGGACTGGACCACAGACCATTTGTTGGTATTTATTGATGATATCTTGATTTACTCCCGTAGTGAGCAAGAGCATGTGAAACATTTGAGATTGGCACTTCAA